>CM060947.1:88151647-88284147 GCA_030765055.1 Mantis religiosa | reverse complement strand
TTCCAATGTAAAAGCTGTCACAGCCATTGCAGTTTATCCAGTACACACCTGATTTTTTGTCTGTGGTTATCTCCTTTGTATTACGTGATTTCAAAAGGTAGTGTACACTAAATTTGTTCTGTGGGGCCAAAGTAATATTGTGCTCTTTGAAGACTTTTTGGAAAAGGTGTGTAGCTCTGGGATGATATGTAAATTTTCTGTATGAAGTTTCATTGCTGATTGGGGAAAGAGTAGTTACTTGTTTGCATCTTTGTTGTCTTTTGAATTTAACAATTTTCTTTTTGGCCAATTCAGCACTGAATCCATTATTAAATTTTAGATGAGTCGCATTTCTTACACATCTGCTTCACTTTCGTACCTATTTTGAGGACATGTTTCGCAAATCTTCGTTTGCATAAAGTGTTGATGATAAGTCTACCAGATGCAAACGAAGATTTGCGAAACATGTCCTCAAAATAGGTACGAAAGTGAAGCAGATGTGTAAGAAATGCGACTCATCTAAAATTTAATAATTTTTCGCTTCACTGTGGTGTTCCAATACAGTTGAATCTCGATATACTGAATCCATTGTTTCTGCAATGTGAATTATATTATTGTACTCTTTGATGTATTCCATCTTGTTTAAAGGTACATTAACCAGCCTGTAAGTTAAACTGTTGATAACAGCATGCTTGTATTGCCTTGGGTTATATCCATCTAATTTTATGAAATTTTCTGTGTGAGTTTCCTTCCTATGTATGCCAAATTTTTGTATGTTTTCTGGTAAATTTCAAATCTAAGACAGGGATTTCATTGTTTGTCTCTTTTTCTATGGAAAATTTTATTGCAGGATTTTGTAAATTAAGTAGCTGTAATGCTAAAGGAGCTTGTTTAAGATTCCAGAGGTCCCAAAACATGTATTTCTGGCAAAATGTTAATATCAAATTTTTAGGTGGAAATCAACACCTCCCCTATTTATTATATGAATAATTAGTAAATAATTTATTATAATCTTTATACTTTACATAGATTTGCACAATTTACTACTCTCTCTTGGAGTTGTTTATTTCTATTACTTCCCCTATAATTTACTTCATTTGTACTGTGACTTTGTGGGTTCGAAGAACTAAAAAGCTAAGTTGCACAAACTCAAAATGTTCTTTATTTCCACTGAATTACAGTTGGTACACTTACAAATCACAGCAGGATCACGTACCACACATAATTACGTAACACTCACAGTTGCAATTCACCAGTTCGCAGGACGCAAGTCCACACTGCACTCGCTACTTGGCACCTTGTCGTACAATTCTCTCTAGAACTGACTAACTAAAAACCGACTGACTCGTCCAATGCATTGCTTATATAGACATATCGCTGTATCTGGAAGTTTCCGCCTATTAACGAAACATCACAGTCCTCCAAGGTGGTAGTAGAAGGAGATCCAGTAGTTTCTCATTATTTCTCTCCACACCTCGTCTCTACTCGGCAGGTCATTAGTGCTATGCATCAGCGTAGGCGTGGCCTATCACCATTCATCTCCCTTACTCCCACAGCAAGAGCCATTCGGTCACACGAGTAGGCGTGGCCTCGATGCCATAAGTCCCCCTCTATTGGCCATCTCTTTCTGGAGCTGCTCGTATGTTCGACGATTGGGTAACACTGCTCCCTCCTCAAGGCTGGTCGTCCCGAACAGCACCATCGTAGCGGGCCAAATGATCCAGATGTACCACCAACATCTTTCCTCAGAGCACCTTCTGGATGCGGTAGACCACGTCGTTAATCCTCTTCTCCACCCGGTACGGCCCTTGCCATGGCTGCTGAAGCTTCGGGCAGCATCCCTTGGTCCGGGTAGGGTGGTACAACGAGACCAGCTCACCTTGATGGAACCCTTGGCTGTTGGCTTGCCTGTCGGTCGCTCGCCTTCGGGATGTTCTGATGAGCCATCTCGTGCATGTCATGGAGATGATTCCCCAGGTTCTCCACATACTCGGTCGCTGGCTATTTCGCTTCCGGAGGGCTTCCGAAAGCCAGGTCACAAGGGAGGCGTAACTCTCGGCCAACATTAAGCTGGCTGGCGTCATCCCCGTGGTGTCGTGTGTTGACGAGCGGTAGGCCAGCAAGAACAGTGGCACCTTGACGTACCAGTCTCGCTGATGGCTGGCCACGACCTTCCTCAGATGCTCTTCTAAGGTCTTGATGTACCTTTCGACCATGCCATCTGACTGGGGATGTAGGGGTGTTGTGCGGGTCTTGTTAACCCCAAGCCTTTCTAGTGCTTCCTTTATCAGGTTGGGCTCAAAATTTGTACGCTGGTCGCTGTGGAGCTCCAACGGCACCCCAAATCGGCAGAACACTTGCTCCACGAGGCAGTCTGAGATTGCCTTTGCCTCTTGGTTCGGGATGGCATACACCTCCGGCCACTTGGTGAAGTAGTCCATGACCACCATCAGGTACCTGTTGCCTCGGTCGGAAACTGGGAACGCTCCAGCTATGTCAATGGCGATCCATTCAAATGGCGCTCTGGCGTTTTACTGCTGCACGTGACCCCGGCTCCTAGTCTGGGGGCCGCGACTCGCTGCGCACACGTGACATTGACGGCACCATCTCTCAGCGTCTGCTTGGAGCCTCAGCCAGTTGTAGCGCTGCCGTAGTTTGTCAATCGTTCGGTTCGCTCCCAGGTGTCCTCCTGAAGTACCGGCGTGCATTTCCTCCAAGACTTCCGGGACCTTACTCCAGGGAGGTTCCAACTGTTCTCTCTGCGTCTTCCCATCGGGTTATTCCCATACCTGGAACAGCACGCCCTCTCTGATCTTCAACGAGTTCCATTGGGCCCAGTACGACTTGTAGGTGGCGCTCCTCGGTGCGATGTCCTCCCAGGTTGGTCTTGTCCCTGTCTCCACTTCCTTCAAGAGTGGCCCCAAGTCTGCATCCGCCAGCTGCTCCCTCCTCAGGCCTGCGCTATCCAAGCCATCCGCATGCACTGTCGTGACTACTCAGACTGCTGCGGCACGCTCCTCCTCTTCCACTCTTGTGCATTGACCGCACTCCTCTGGGCAGGGTCTTGGGGATATGGCGCCTGCGTTACCGTGGCTCTTCCCTCTACGATGTTCAGAGGTGAAGTCGTACTCCTGCAGCCTCTGAACCCAACGTACTGTCTGGCCTTCCAGGTTTCTGAAGCTCAGTAGCCAGGTTAGGGCGGAATGGTCAGTCCTCAGGTAGAATGGCTGACCATACAGGTACTTGTGGAAGTGCTTCAATGTCTTTACTACCGCCAGTAACTCTCGTCGAGTTACGCAGTAGTTCTTCTCTGCCTTGGATAGCGTCTTGCTGTAGTAGGCCGTCCTGGATGTGCGATAGGACGCCTCCAGTGCAATGGTCGCTGGCGTCGATGTCCACAATGAAAGTGCCGCCTGGTTGTGGAAATCCCAGAATAGGAGCACTGCACAGTGTTTTCTTCAGGAGCTGAAAGCGCCTTCGGCGTCCTCCGTCCACACATAAGGTCGGTGTTCCTCTGTCAGGTGGGTGAGGGGCTTGGCAATGTTGGAGAATCCTTTTATGATGCGGCGATAGTAACTGCACAACCCCAGGAAACTGCGCAACTCTCGCTTATCCTTTGGCCGAGGCCAATCTCTCGCGGCCTGTGTCTTCTCAGGGTCTGTGGCCACTCTGGTTGGTGACACTATGTGGCCCAAGTAGTTGACTTCCTTGCGGAAGAGCTGGCACTTCTTCGCGTTCAGCTTCAAGTTGGTCGCCTGCAGTCTCTGTGGCACCTTACTCAGATTGTCGAAATGGTCTTCGAATATCTTACCGACGATGATAATGTCGTCCAGGTATAGCAGGCAGGCGTCATAAGTCAGTCCTCTCATCACTGACTCCATGAGGCGTTGGAAAGTGGCTGGTGCGTTGCAGAGGCCAAATGGCATAACTGTGAACTGCCAGAGCCCTTGGCCTGTCGAGAATGCGCTCTTCTCCTTGTCTCTCGGGTCTAGAGCTACCTGCCTGTAGCCCGACTTAAGGTCCAGGGTTGAGAACCACTGGGCACCAGCTAGCGTGTCCGGGTTATCGTCAATCCGGGGTAAGAGGAAATACTCCTTCCGGGTGACAGCGTTCAACTTCCTGTAGTCTACGCAGAAGCGTAGCTCGCCGTTCTTCTTTGTCACCAAGACTACAGGTTAACAGCAAGGGTTGTCAGACTCTTCAATCACTCCCCTGGATCTCATATCCTCCACCATGTCTCGTACCGCCCCTTGTTTCGTCAGCGAAACGCATCTAGGTGGTTGCCGAATAGGCTGCGCGTTTCCGGTGTTGATGCGGTGTAGCACTTTGTCCGTGCGGCCGTAGTCACTGTTACCCGTAGGGTCCCGTAGGGGAGGGGATCCGTCCCCTTCTGCTGCCAAAGTGCGCGCGCTGCGGACCCTTAGCACTCGTGGTACCTCTGACGTTACTAGAGGAACCTCGGGCCGAACATCTGAGCCCCTCCTTCGGGAGTTGTTCTGATTGGGATGGCTTCGAGGGGGCAGTGTGTTCCCGATACCCGTGGGAATCGGGTACGTCTTCGGACGGCTTTGAGGGAAGCCATTAATTCTCCCGGGTACTAGCCTGCAAAGCTAGTAGAAGGTGTGCTAGATCACCAGGTGGCCCCACCGAGGTTTTCGGTAGTCTTCACCTTTGGTGTTGGCGCGTGTAAGTGGCGTATCCACTTCCATCCCGTCTTGAGTCCATAGGACCAGATGTGGGGGCTTGTTAGGAAACAAGGTCTTGCCGTATGGAAAGCCCCGCGGAGGACGCTGAGCGCCCTTTCGGACAGCTCGGATAACTCCCCGGTTGAAAGAGGCCCGGGTCCTTGGTCCTACGGGTCCAGGACTAATGGGAGTAGATCCTCTGCACTCAGTTACCCGTAGGGGAGGGAATCCGTCCTCTTCAGCTGCCGAGGTGCGGGCGCTGCGGACCCTTAGCACTTGTGGTACCTCTGACGTTACTAGAGGAACCTCGGGCCTAACATCTGAGCCTCTCCTTCGGGAGTTGTTCGGATTGGAATGGTCTCGAGGGGCAGTGGTTCCCGATACCCGTGGGAATCGGGTACGTCTAAGGACGGGGTTGAGGGAAGTCATTAATTCTCCCGGATACTAGCCTGCAAAGCTAGTAGAAGGTGTGCTATATCGCCAGGCGACCCCACCGAGGTCATATCGGTAGTCTTCACCTTTGGTGTTTGCGCGCGTAAGTGGCGTATCCACTTCCATCCCGTCTTGTGTCCTAGGACCAGATGGGGGGGCTTGTTTGTTACCCAGGTCTTGCCCTATGGAAAGCCTCACGGAGGACGCCGAGCGCGCTTTGGGACAGCTCGGATAACTCCCTGGTTGAAAGAGGCCCGGGTCTTGTTCCTACGGGTTCAAGACTAATGGGAGTAGAACCTCTGGACTGAAACTGTTACCTTGGCTGAAGACTCGCTGGTATCGTCTCAGCAGTTGTCGAACTTTCTCCAGCTGTTCTGCGTTCAGGTGGTCGGCCGCCTTCTCCAGTAAGCCTTCTATCCGGGGCCCCAGGTGTTGCGTCGCCACCGGCTCTTGTGTTTTGTCGATTGCTGTTAAGCTTACCATGGGCTCGCACGTTCCCAACTCCGTCCCGGCCTGGACGTCGTGATCGGTGTCCGTTAGATTTAGCAGTCTGTTACACCTCTCGGCACGGCAACAATGCCCTGGCTACGCATAGTCCGTGTACAGGCGTCTTCTGGTCCAGCATCATGTTCCTGGTTCGTTGGCCTTTCAGTCGCGCCGTCACCACCACCTCGCTCCTCGCGTGGACAGCCACGTCTTCCTTCAAGACGACCCTGCAGATTCCGAGGCGCTCTTCGGTTTGCCGGAGTATGATCTCTTCTCCGTTAAGCCGCAGGATCTTCCTGCCGACGTCGACCGTCGCCTCGTGGCTCCTGAGGGCATCCAGTCCCATAACCACCTCAGCCACTTTCGCGACGAATACCCACAGACGCATGGCACTCTGTCCCAGGATCAACTTCAATAAGGCCTCCTCCACATGCAAGGTGCCACCCGATGCCGTCATCAGTTGCTATGGTCGGCTAGGTTTCCTAGACGGCAAACCCTTGGCTATGTCAGGTCTGATGACGGTCACACCTGCCCCAGTGTCCACCAGCACGCGGCACGGCTTCCCTCTCACCCAACCGTCCGCGATGAGGCTGTCATCCATCCGTCGGCTGACGGCTTGCAGTGTCACTAGAGGGGATGGTGGTGATGGCGCCGACGTGCTCCTTGCCACGACGGCCCTTAGTCGTTTCCCGGCTGCTCTCCCTGGTGTGGGCAGTCTCTCTCCGGATGTCCCGGCTCTCCACACCCCCAACACTTGCCACTAGGCCTTCGCCGGCGTCCCTCGGCTGGCCTTCGGTCTTCCGTGTAGCGGATACTCCTGACTCTTGAAGTCGGGGTAGCCGTCAACTTGGCCGCCTCCATTCTCAATGCTGCCGTTAGCGCCTCATGAATAGTTGTGTAGTCGCCGAGCATTAGGTGCTGACGTATCTCGGTGTCACGTACCCCGTCGACAAAGGCGTAGGTGGCTTCCCGGGATACGATCTCCGGCGGGAGGTCAACCAAGTCCTTGCTAGCCAGCTGCTCAATTGCCAGGACGAATTCTTGCAGCATCTCCCTTGGCTGTTGCGACCTTGTCTTCAGCTGACTACGGTAGGCTGCGGCTAGGCAGTGGTTCCCGAAACGGTTCTCCAGGGCCTCCCAGATATCCTTGGGAGCCGCCGCTGTCTGGATCGCGTTTAGGACTTCTGCGGCCCGTCCCTGGAGGCTGGCTATTAGCTGTGCGGCCTCTTCCTCTGATGACCACTTGTCTCTTGCTACCGTGTCGAATTGACGGCGGAAAACCTCGAACGTTGTCGCGCCGTCGTATTTGGGAGGTTTGACGCGCGCAGATGTGCCGCGTCCCGGCTCGTCGACCTTCAAATCCTTCAACCTCCGGTCGACGACGTCCTCCACAATGGCGTTCAGGGATTTGACGCTGCTGTCGGCCTTTCCTTCCAGCTTGTTAACGCGGCTCGCCAGGTCTTCCACGCGCTCGTCCACTTGACCCATCCGCTTACCCAGCTCCGTGACGTCATCCCTCACGCCGGTCAACTGCTCTTCAAACTTTGCGGCTCGTTTACCGCTTTCATCTCCCTGGTCAATTCAGTCAACTTTGCGGTCAGGCACTTGTTTGCAGATTTCGTTTTCGTTGTCAATTCGGCCTTGATTTCTTCCATCTTTTCGGTGATGTTGTCGTTAGCCGTCTTCATTTCTTTCAGCTCTGCGGCCAGGTTGTTATTTGCCGCTTCTGTTTTCGTTGTTAATTCGTTCATCTTCGCTAGAATCTGTGCCAATGCCGTCTTCATGTTGTAATATCCCGTCGCACTCCTGACACCAGTTGTGACTTTGTGGGTTCGAAGAATTAAAAAGCGAAGTTGCACAAACTCAAAATTTTCTTTATTTCCACCGAATTACAGTTGGTACACTTACAAATCACAGCAGGATTACATACCACACACAATTATGTAACACTCACAATTACAATTCGCCAGTTCGCAGGACGCAAGTCCACACTGCACTCGCTACTCTGCACTTTGCCGTACAACTCTCTCTAGAACCCACCTGTGGTGCCGTATGTAGTAAAAGCGGGCGTTAAACACTACACATTTCACATTTTTCATTTTCTCTCTAGAACTGACTAACTAAAAACTGACTGACTCATCCAATGCATAGCTTATATAGACAGATCGCTGTATCTGGAAGTTTCCGCCTATTAACGAAACATCACAGTCCTCCAAGACGGTAGGAGAAGGGGATCCAGTAGTTTCTTGTTATTTCTCTCCACACCCCGTCTCTACTCGGCTGGTCATTAGCGCTATGCATTAGCGTAGGCGTGGCCTCGCTGTCATAAGTCTCCCTCTCTTGGCCATCTCTTTCTGAAGCTGCTCGTGTGTTTAACGATTGGATAACAGTACTTATAATGAGAAAACCTATTGCTTCTTATATTTGCTTTTGTTTTACATCTCTTTGCCTTTTTCTGTTTTCTCTGCTTTTCTTCACATTTCTGTTAACCATTTTAAACACATTTTTCCTACGTATTTTTCTGCTTTCTCTATGTAAACAGTTGATTGTAGTTTAAACATTTACCTAACTTTTAGTTCTGTTGGAAAATCTTTATTTCTCTATTATTAAGCTCTCTCCACCATTTTCTGTATCAGTAGATTCCAGAATGTAATGCCAATTATAATACAATTTATTCATTTAATGCATCTCTCTCCCCACATTTCTTCCTCTTACGCCACAAAACATTACACATGTCCTTGATCATGCATATCCCATTCAACTTTATTGTTACATACCTCAATGATTATTATATGTGTAGAGGTGTATTAACCGCTTCATCAATGGCCATTTAAACACTGCACAGGCCGGGAATGGATACCCACTAAACAGAACAAGATATTTAAATTGTTAAATGCTGTAAAAATGCTTCTTAAATAGACATTTGTATCTTCCGTATTTATTAAGTTATGTAAATGAAACAAAAACTGGTTTAAAACCAATTGAACCAATGTATACATTCAAGTATCAATAAGTAGAGAGTATGCTAATAAATCTATGAACTTTTACTTCTTTGTTTCATGGCAGCAAAAGCCATTCTTTGCATTGAACGCATCTAATATTTGAGTCATTTTGTTTTATGTGCATGCAAACGTTAGTATATATGTATACCTGCGTAAGCGACTTCTCCGATTCTAGGTTTTAGACTTTAGTTTATATTAACCAAGTGATAATCATTGTAAATGTTGTGTGGAACACATGTTGAGAAGAAACAAACCTCTCTGTCAGTATCTTGTATTTACCTCTTATTACAGTATTTCACAACTGAAGTTACTATTTGTTACTTATCCTCAATGGGTGTTCAGAGTGATTTCTTATAGCTATCGAGAATTAGATGAATAGCACATTTGAAATTGTTAAATTTCAGTGTTAACCATGGCTTATGCTAGTAATGTAGCAAATAAATTAGCTTGCATAGGATGTGTATGGGCTTCTGGTAGAAAATGTGGAGAACTTTTTGCTATTTGACATGATTTGGATATTGAAGGCAATTATAAGGGAGGTGTTGATATAGGTTGCGGTGAGGAAGAAAATGACCTGCTTCCTTCAGGTGTTCATGAAGAATCAATATTGAGCAGCGATCAAAATAACTTGAACTCACATAGACATATGTAAGACAAATAGACATACTTTCTGGTGTACTGCTAACTTCTGACATCCAACCAACTAACATTTTCACAATTTTTTTTCTGCTGACTTAGCATCTCTCATTGTTACGCAAACAAATATATATGTATATGAGTAGGGTGAAGGAAGCCGTGACTTCTAATGGCAATTTAGGACCTATGAGGAGAATTCAGAAGTTGGCAGTGTTCCTGTTATTTGTAAGCCTACATTAGACATGCACTGGTATACAGATGGCATGATAGCTGCTCCATTTTTAGGGAAAATAACGGATCAAATACGGAAAGGGTGGATTAGTTATTACAAGCTATCCCTCTTTATGAAAAAACAGTTAAATATTATAAAAAAAGTACTTTTACACCAGCTGGATGTAACCATACACAATTGTTTAGTAATTTGCAGAGATCTAAACTCATGCAAGACAATGACCTACCTGGACCTATAACATCAGTAGCTCATAACCTAATTGAGTACTATAACATTCAGAGGCATCTTCATCCTGGGGTTAAGAAATCTATCACTATAGCACCCCTCATACTTGAGAGAAAACACTTTCCTAAAACGATACCACCCACAACCAAAATGACACGACCATTTTGAAAATGTCTAGTGTGTTGCTAAAAAAGCAGTTTGCAAGGAAACCAGTATTATTTGGCGTGAATCTGA
Organism: Mantis religiosa; assembly: GCA_030765055.1. NCBI lineage: Eukaryota > Metazoa > Arthropoda > Insecta > Mantodea > Mantidae > Mantis > Mantis religiosa. The sequence goes on along the minus strand of CM060947.1, from coordinate 88,274,236 downwards.
AGATGTGCCCTTGTGTGTTTATCCTGTTTTTGAGGTGTACCATTCAAAAAGAAACATTTTCTCTCTTATAAAACTAATTTAAATTTATTGTAAAATAGAATAATTGAAGTAATTGGCATTAAATAAGCTTTAAATGCATGTATGCGCAGGACGTCTATATATATCCATATCGGTTTGGGGCATTTTAACTTGGACGTCATATGAGAAAGACGTCATATGTAATAGAGAAAGTAATAAAGAGAAAACAATGTTTAGCTTACTATGTTGAAGTTCTTTTCTAGTTAGTTTTCAATTATAAACCTAAAAGAGTCAAATTTGAAACTGTTGAGCCTTTTTTAACATTTTATGTTACTTTTGGAGATATGAATATTTGATCGTCGCAAAAATCTTAAAGGTCTCCAGGATATATAGCAACAGAATGAGAGGTTTGTCGTTATGTGTGGAAAGACAGACATGTTAGCTCATTAGTTATGAACTTTTGCATTGAACGCTAAAGATATCTGGTTTGAATTCTGGAAATGTCTTAGGATTTTAAGATCGGTCTGTCATACTAAATTATGTTCATTCTATCACACATTCAAATGTTCCTATCCGTACATTGAAATAAGTGTATAATTACAGTTTTGTTTTGTTTCAGCATTGGATTCGACTGGAAATGCAACCTGACATATTAGTACATTCATTGAAAATGACTGTAGATCCTTCTGATAGCAGTTATATGCCCTCCCTTGTGATAATTAGTGGAGGAGATACCTTTACCACTATAAATGAACTTGCTTCCATTAATATTAGGAATACGGACACAGTTGTTCCACTGTTGGCTGATGTTAAAGAGGTATTAATATATTGTTTATTGCACTTATTTTAACTATGCTTAGACAACCATAATATTTGGGGGAAAAATCAATGTTATTAAATGTCATTTGTTAAGTCTATTAAGGGTTTTCATCTTAATCACTTAAGAATTTATACCCTTATTCTCTCCTTCTCCCTACTCTTTCTCCCTCTTGCCTTCATCTCTTCTCTCCCTCTTGCTTCCCTTCTAATAACATCCTTTGACACCTAATAACTGTAATTGTCCCACTTGCTGCATATAGAAACACTTATACTCATCCCCAAAACTCCATTGCCTGATGGTGTCCGCAGAAACGGTGTGCATAAATTAAAAAACTCATACTGATGATGCTACTCTTGGATGCAGAAAGTATGTTCAGTATAGCAATTACTTGCAGTTTTCTGCTTATAAACAGCAGGAATTTGACAGGAAGTTGTGTTTGAAAAGGTAAAAACCTTTGAATCAATGGTCATGTAAACCATGTAAGAGAAGTGAGGTGGAGTATTTCATTTAATAACTGCAGAAGTTATATGGCAAATCAGTGTTACACTGGCACTAGAGACAATACCACTTGAGACAAGTTCTCTAAATTTCCCAGTGTATATGGCAGTATCTAATCTTTAATAACTGCTGCTTCTCTCATAGTTAAATAATTGTCCTGATTTGAGTATTAAATAATTTGTCTTAAATTAATGCTCGACAATATGTCTTAAGCAGTACATCCTGTACTATATAAATAATGACAGCATTTTCTCCAAGACGGATGCATCACAAGCCAGGAGATGACCAAGTTTCAAGAGGGTTGCAGAGGAAAATTATTCTAAAGGGAAAAAAAAATTTAGGACTTGTTTGATGAGAAAACTTTAGAATACAGAGTATCAATTGCTACTTTGAAGTTACATAACTTAATTAACATAGCATGCCCTTTACTTCAAATTTTAAAACCTGAGAATAGAACTGAAGTGAAACATGAATCCAAAAACATAATTATTTGTTGGAATAAGTAGGTAATTAATTGTAAAAGTGAAATTTCGTAACAAAAATTATGCATATTGTGTGACAGCGAACATAGTTAATTGATGGAAATTAATGATTCCTTCACACTAGCCATATATAGGCTAAGGTTTTTGACAGATAAAGTCAACATGAAAAATTCAATGCCATGGTCAGGATTTGAATCATGGATCTCCTGGTTTCCATCCAGTCGCTCTTACCCATTGAGCTACCATGGCCAACATGTCGTCCTGACATTAAATTCTCCAATTGATTTGTGTATATATATATATATTTCCCCGGAAGCCACTAGGTGCTCTCTTATCCGAGATACACCATTTGTGGCGACTTACAATCATAAGTACTTGAATTCCAGCCTTCATCATTTAACTCTAATTATTTCAATTAACTGATGGAAATTAATCATTTCTTCACACTAGCCATATATAGGCTAAGGTTTTTGATAGATATAGTCAACATGAAAAGTTCAATGCCATGGCCGGGACTTGAACCAGGGGATCCATGCTTCAAATCTTGGCCATGGCATTGAACAACACCTAGTGGTTTACTGGGAAATATATATACGAGTCAATTGGAGAATTCTTTCTCCAATATTCCTGTAATTTTTGCAGACAGGCAAAACATACAGAATGGTTTCAGGAAATGTAAGTTCATATTTCAGTGAACAGTAAGGTACATAGAATTAAAGTTAAAAGAGAGAAGTTTGATAATGTGGCTAGTTCCTTGTTGACAGATCTGCATATTATAAACTTTGAGGTGCATCCAAAAAGTAAGTCCTGATTGCATCCAGAAATGGCACCATCAGTCAGATAAGAATGTGCAGGAGTAGAGAGAAAGTATGTGAAAATAATGTAGAAAAAGTTTCAGTCTTGTAACAGCAGTGGTTACCGTGCTGTGCTAGGAAAAAATGGCTGCTCTGATATTGTCTCCTGCCAACTGCCAGACTCGTGCAGTCATCCTGTTTTTGCACACTTAAAATCAATCTGCAGTAGAGATCCATCGCCAGTTGTGTTCTATGTATGGACAAGGCATTATGTATGACGGTTACCGTAAAACAATACTGCAGGCAATTCAGTGAAGAACAAACCAATATTCATGATGAAGATTGTAGTGGCCGACCGTTCATTGTGATGCCAGAAGTTTTGGAAAGTGTGCAGTAAGCACACCTACAACCTCAGCCATTTTACCTATATTGCAATAATGATTATTCTCAACAAACCAAAATGACATTGGAACATTGTATTTTATCTTTGGTGCTTACTTGGAACATCATCAGAAAGTTTAATTAAAAGGTGTGTTTCACAATTTCAAATCTGTCTTATAAATTCCCCCAGATGTCTCGCTCACTTTTTCATGAAATTGTGACCTGGTGGCTTGGTTTTCACAAAGTATTGCAAGATGTGTGCTAAGACAACGATAGATGAACACAAAACCAAACGTCTGGCTGCAGCATTGACATTTCTACAGTGGTATGCAGAGAAAGCTAATGAATTTCTCAACATTGTCTCTGGGGATGAAACATGGGTGTCACATGCCATACCAGAAACAAAACAATAATCAATGCATTAGTGGCACAGAAGTTCACCTGTGAAGACCAAATTCAAGCAGACAATCTCTGTCAAAAAATCATGTGCACTGTGTTATCAATGTGGTGTCCTCTTGTGTGAGTATTTACTGAGAGGGGAGACCATAAATGCTGATCAGTAAACAACAGATGATAGTTGGACCTTTAAGGTTGAGAATGGAAGCAAGAGCTTCCGAAACTAGTACCTCAAAAATGAAAATGTGTCAGACTGTTCAAAATCAACTACTGCTTTTTGACTCTGCTTTTTAGGTTTCTTTTAGTTTGACCTATGTAGCATTTTTCACAATGCTTAAAACTTATTTTATATATTCCGGAACTATTGTTTGGTAGGATTTCACCATTTGTTTTTAATTTAACAATTTTAATATTCAATATCTATTTGTAGATGTCAGGATGATATTTTGTTATTTAAACAACAAAACATTTTAGGAACATCAAATTCAAACAAGAAGACAAGTCAGCAGTAGCATTTCACTTTTGGAACAAAAAACATGATCTTGATCCAAATCCAAAATTATTTAAAGGGGTGATAAACCAAAACAAACTGACATAGTAGGAAAACTTATTAATATGGGAAAATAAGTCCAAGTAATGAACTTTGAAATCCCACCAGTCGATAATTTGATAAAAAAGTTCATAGTTCCACCACCAGAGAGAAGGCAGCAGATGACAACAGATAATAGTTGCACCTTTGAGGTTGTAAATAGAAGCAACAGCTTCCAAAACTAGACCATCAATAATATAAAAATGTAAGTGACAAATATTAAAAATTGACTACAGTTTTTTCAATTAATTTTGTTGTTACTGCTACTAAATTCCTGCAGTCATATATAATAAAAATAGTTTTTCAATTAATTTTAAGGTAGTTGTAAAAATGCATGATACTGTTGTACAATGAACATGAAATATCATTGGCAAAGCAGAATATAATAATCCAGTCTTCATTTTCATTAGGAATATGAGAAGATGATTTTCTTTACTAATCTTGGTGTAGGTTAGTATTTCAGTGGATAATAGGTTAACATAAGATTAAAAACTGCAAATATTGCTGCTGTTAAATTTCATAATTCTGTTTCATTTCTGAAATTATTATTTCTAATAAAGTTATTCTTGAATACATAGCTTCTTTCCATTTCAGTTTTCAAGTGGGAAACAAAAGACATCTGCACGAAGTATTATTGAAGTGACGAAGTGTTAAAAACTGAATACAAAGAGTTTTTTCAATTTATTCTTGAAGATGTTATTACATGTAATAACATTAGTTTCCTTTTTCTGTTCCTGCATATCTGCATGTTCAGGAGGTTTGATATCTAACATCTTGTAACACATGCCTGATTGGAGAAATTTAGCAACAGTGACGTCAAAAATTAATCAAAAAAACTATTTGCTGTCATTTTATTGACACTTCATTACTTACATTTTTATATTATTGAGGGACTAGTTACCACCCAAAAACATTTAATAAATTCAAAAAGATCTTTAAGGAACAAAATATCAATGTGGTACCTATTAATAGATACTCAGTTTTAAAATTGCTAAATTCAGAAACAAAAGATGAAATGCCATCAATTAACAGATCTGGAATAAAGCAAATAAGTAGTAAGAATTGTGAAAAATGTGACATAGGTCAAACTAAAAGAAATATAAAAACCAGTCAAAGAGCACTTTAGAATCATCAAAATGAAACAAGAAGATACGTCAGCATTTTTGGAATGAAAATAATGATATTGATGCAAATCCAAAATTACTAAAAGGAGTGATAAACTAAAATAAACTGACAACATGGGAGAACATATTAATATGGAAAAATAAGGACCAAGTAATGAACTATGAAATGCTACCAGTAGATAATTTGACAAAGAAGTTCATATATAGAATAAAAAAAAGTATTTCAGAAAGTGGAGTGCCATTGTTAGAAGTTCATAGTTTCACCGCCAGAGAGGAGAGAGCAGACGACAACAGACACTAATTGGAGAGAGGTTGAGGATGGAAGCGATGGTTTCCAAAACTAGTCCCTCGATAATATAAAAATGTAAGTGACAAAATGTCAATAAACTGACTACAAAGGTTTTCCGATCTTATAGCATACTTTTATTTTTACTCTGTGTTTCTATTATCCACCAATTAGTAACCAAACTTGCTGCCAGAGTGACAAACAGTTTACATGTATGGTACCATGGTGATATATGGTTGATCTGTTTCTTTTCCAGAACATTTTGAACCTGTTTCTCAAAGTTGCCTTTTCTAGAAGGATCTTAGTTGTTTTATAGCGTTGGATCTAAGCTACAATATACATTCAAGCTGAAACAATGAATTGATAATTAAAATTGTACAGTGAGTTGACTGAGACACTGTACTTTACATACCATAAATTTTCTTTCAAGAATATTTCTTGAAAGAAAATTTGTGATATGTGGAATACAGAGGGTCTAAGTCAACTCACTGTCAAATTTTAATTTTTACCTTCACAGTGTTAATTCCAATTTAAAGTTTTCAAATTAATGAATTGATAGGTTAGCCTTCTTTTATGACTCTAGTTTGTTATTCAAGGTAGCCAGTATGGGATAATTCTTTCTCCCTTATAAAAACCTGAATGCCAATGTGTACTGAAAAATGTTTTTAAAACTATATTGATACTAATGTGTAATTTATTCTTTGTAGTATGTATATAATAACCTGCTTCCATTCAAAAGTTCTTTTCTTATTTCAGCCTTTTTTTTTTCCTTTTTTTTTTCTTTTTTTTCCCCCAGAATTTACCTCATAAAGTTGTGAGTTTTATTTAATTTGAATTCTAATATAATTACACTAATTGTCTTCTCTATTCTCTTCCAATAGTATTATGCCTGCATAGAAATTGCAATTAAACAGTGCAGAAATGGAGGTATTGATTGCAAAGTCCATGCTCTGAACATTATTGGGAAAAAACGTTCAAGTGAAACCCAAGTGCCAACAGCAATGTCTTTTCTTGCTTCTGATAATGACGATGTTCAGGTAAGAATTCACTTTTTTCACTTGTGTTTTAAAATTGTTGAATTTATGCTGTCTGATGGTGGGAAATCAATATGTTTATATCCATCATGAATAATGCAAGTTTGTGTTTTTAACAGATTTTCTAAGATGTAAGAAATAAATTATTTTGTCTTTAGGTGTCGTATTTGTGTATCTGTTTGTGTAGATGTGGAACTCTATTGATTTTCTCTGAGCATGTAATCTAATATTATAAATTATGCAATTATAACATTATAAACAAGTTGTTATGGTTGGAGTTACCTAGAAACAAGATGCAATAAATCTATTGGAAGATAGAGCTACCATGGCAACATGCTAATACAACATTAAAATTTCCAATTGACTTACATTTTCTGCTGGAACATGAGGAAATCTCAGTTCTAGATTGCAAACCCCAGTGGGGCTTATAGTTAATAAGTACTTAAGGTCCCAAGCTTTTTTTGTTTTGTTATAGTTTCCATTTATAAGTCAATCACTGACAATTGTTCTAACACACAAACTGTGTAGTAGTTATGATTCTATATTTAGTTATTGATTGATCTTATAAATGGGAACTATAATAAAAAAGACCTTTAAAAAGGCCCGGGGTTTAAGTACATATGAATTGTAAGTTGCCAGTGGGATATACTATCTCAAATTGAGGTTTTCTCATGGTCTGCTGGAAAAATGTAGGTCAGATAGTGAATTTGTCATGCCAGCATTTCTGTGGTAGCTGAATGATAGAGCAACCTCATGTAGAATAGCAGATCCATGGTTCAAGTCCCAGTTATACCACTGAAGTTTTCAATTCTGAATCTACCTTGTATAGTATACCTATACACAGTTTGTGTTTTAACAATAATCATTGATTGACTTAATAAATGAAAATACTAAGAGTATTTAAATGCTGTGCAATTCATGCAATTCAATTCAATATCATAGTATATGTCATAATTACAAAAACTGGCTACTCCATATAAATAACCCATGGCGCGACAGCCCATAGAGGGCCAGGACCTGCCAACCCAACTGCTGGCCTCACGCCTACGTCTGCAAGGTAAAAGTGGCCGATCATCCAACCGATATGGGAAGGAGATGAGGTCAGCATCTCGGTACCCCAGCCTGAAAGTTAGCTTTCTTGATCACGTCTGCTTATCTATCATAAGCTCCTCAATATCCTCATGATGTTGAGTGGGCACTGGTCCTATACCCAGGACTTAAAATCTGCACCTCTAGGGGTAGGATCGATCTCACGGTGCATTCCGTGGCAGGGAACCAAATCATGATGCCTTAGCCCACTATGCTACGGTGCAGGATGGTCACTCCATATAGTTGTTTCAAAACTATTCTATATAAAGTAGGTGGTCTTAAATTATATGCACTATAAATGAGTATTTTCTAGTCATTCAGAAATAAGTATGTTCCTAAATAAATATAGTAGTTTGGTGTATAGCACTCTCCAGATTGTGCAGTTGAGTTTACAAGAGTTCTTCCATTTCTGTAGGCACTGTCTTCAGTTTCTGATAAAACTTAGTCTCCTCCGAGAAGCTTAAGGAATAAGAACCACATACTCCCAAAACCCTAATCTCAGTGCAACCATAAGGGCAAGTTGGAAAAAAGTTACAGTTGCTGGTCAAATGAACTTGTTAAATAGCTTTACCCATTTGCATGCAGATGTCCATCCTTTAATGGAATACCTTGGCACTCATATACATAGGACCAAAGTGCCATTACTAACCAAATGCTGTTTCTCTGTGTTTTGTGTTTACAGGATACAAGCTTCACTAGTAGGACACATTTACACTTCCTGGTTTCATTTTGATGTGGTTTGACCTTTCTCTTGAACCCGGTACCCCTGCACATGGATGAGTCATGCTCATAATTCTTTCTACCAAGCTCTTGTGCTCACCACTACCACACAAGCTATTGCTGTTACCCCCTGGATTCACTTGGCTCTTCATTTACCCTCTGTGTTGTATATCTACCATCTTGTTTGCCATTAGGTTTTTGCATATGTAGTGTCCCAGCCTTTAACGATCTACCTATTTTTGAGAAACTTAAATGTGTTTTGCACATCTAGTGTCCCAGTCTTCAGTGCCCTAGCTATTATTGATATACTTTAATGCCCACCATCCTCTTTGGGATTTATCTAGGCTTACATAATTGGGACTCAGTTTCCTTATAGGACACTCATATAAGGGAAATATTTGTTGAGTGTGATTAGAGGAAGGAGTAGTAATTAGAGAGGCAAAACATGAAGGGATTGCAGCAAGGATGTAAATTAAGTTGAATTCTCTTCAACTTGTACATTGATAATATTTTCATAGTTTAATAGTGAAGTAAAATTCATGTATTTGGTGCAAGTTGTATATTGAATATTTTACTCATATTTGCTACCTACATTATATTACTATGCTACTTACTTTTATATACTCTACCATATTTAGGATTCCAGTATCTGTGCCACACAATCAAAAAGTCATATATCGGATACAAGACCAGAAATTCACACAAAAGTCATGGTATGGGGTTTAAATGATAAGGATCAACTTGGAGGACTGAAAGGATCTAAAGTAAAGCTGCCTGTTTATTCTGAAGCACTTTCAGCTTTGAAACCTATCCATATAGCTGGTGGCTCCAAATCATTATTTATTGTCTCCCTCGATGGCAAAGTAAGTGACATAAATTTAATATAATGTAATGAATTAATTTACCCATTTAATCCAACTAAACAAAACACATTGGTTAGAATTATAATTTCATGTAAATAAGATTTAGTCATAGTACATATTATATTGAACCAAAATATTCATTATTTTGTGAGATTTGTTACAGCATTTTTCTTAACCAGCAGTATTACACTTCTATTTCTGTACCACATACCTATCTTTTATAGGTAGAAGTATAATTATCCATTCCAAAATTTAACGTCAAAATTTTGCTGGAAATATACATTTTGAGGTCCACTGAGACAAGACCCCCTCTATATAAAGTTAGAAATGGTTCAATATGTGCATGCCTGCATGAATTGAAAACAAAAAGGTAGTTAAATTTCAAGGAAGTACCTGCTTTGGCACATTGGGCTGGAGTATGATAGCTCTGGTTGACTTTTCAGTCCCACCTGAAGGGGTTGCACATAAAATCTTAAGGTTGAGGTTCAAGGACTGTGCGATCTCTTCAATTCCCACTAAATATAAAATAATTCTTAATATATAATAACATAATTAATAATATAATAATAATTTCAGATTCTTTAAGCATGCTAAATGAAGATTTTCAGAAAAATCCTCTTTTCCAAATTATTCTTTGTAGGAAAAATTCTCATATTTAATTTGTCCTAAATTGGCTTTAGCAGTGTCGATTAAAATATCAATGTTAGGAATACTTTTGTAATTATTAAAATTTTCATCTTGAATTTTCTGTGACTAGCTGTGAAATTCTCTGCATTTTTTGTATAATTTTGTAGAACTGGTGAACTATAAGATACAAATAAAAACTTAAGACACAAAAAATCTAAAACTCAATGAAATATATAAATTGTGTCATAATATATTAGGTAACATTAGTCATTTTTTAAATATTTGTGGTCTCAGTTTATAGCTTTCCCAGATGAACTGCCTTATGACAGAAACATTTAACATGATTCTCTTTTCTTGCATGGGTTCATTAGGAATATAGTCCAGTTTTGTTTGTTTGCAGCTATATGCTTGTGGAGAAGGTACAAATGGCCGTTTGGGTTTGGGACATAGCAACAATGTATCTTCACCTCGCCAATTGACTTCTTTGAGCCAGTATGTAGTAAAGAAAGTGGCAGTACATTCAGGCGGAAAACATGCAATGGCTTTAACCCTGGATGGAAAGGTAGAAAAAAACATGTCCAAACAAAACATAACATATGAAAACACTTATTTTTTTCCACTATAATTTTTACAGTTGACTTTTACTACTCAGAAGCTTCTAAAATTGTGTGTGTGTGCGTGCTTTAAATCATTATTAATTTTTAGATGAGTCATATTTATTACACATCTGCTTCCCATTGGATCAAGTTTTAGTCGCATAAGAGCCGAAGATGCAAACGATGATTTGTGAAACATGTCCTCAAAATAGGTACGAAAGTGAAGCAGATGTGTAATAAATACGACTCATCTAAAAATTAATAATTATTTCGCTTCACTGTGGTGTTCCAATACAGTTAAATCTCGAAGCTTCACATTGTTCACTGTAGATACATTGGTATACACACTTGTAACCAATGTATCTACATATTATTAGTCTTCCCTTTACTTATATTCTTCCGGAGTATAAAAGGCATTTATCATTATCTCTTTATAACTAGTTCAGTATATTTTATAGCTTTTATTTGTTTAGGTAATTTATTATCAAGTTCTTTTCCCATGTTCTTTACACAGCATTTGCATAATGTGTCTCTAATTAGAGGTGTAAACTAATATTATTATTTCTTAAGTTATATGTGTGTACCTTAATTTTTTGGTTCTTTTTCTGGTAACATGTATGGAACAATCAGTATATTAAATTATTTAAACATTTTTCTGCATGTATGTCTACTATTTAACATTCCTGTTATTTCAATTGCTTTCTGCAAGTACTTTTAATTTCCCTTATTTAATATTTCCCCAGATAAGATTATTCAATATTGGCGCAAGGCATCGTTTGTGATGGGCCGAAGCCAGCTGGCAGGAAAAGGAGACAGATAGCGTCCAAGCCTCGCCCACACGTGGGAGAATGGTGAGCGTTTGTCGAAAGGGAGACAGGGGTGCGGGGAGGGGAGATGGAGTGATGTCTGGATGATTCTTTTCCTTCACTCGCCACCGTGAAAGACCGTGTTTGTTCAGTAACTTTCGAGAATGATAGTGCGGTTGTATATAAGTGCAGTGCAGTAGAGTTGTGTAGACGACCTGGAAGATTGCATTCGTGTGTGTTACCTCATTCTGCTGATATCAGAGTTGTACAAGTGCCTTTCTACGAAAATAAAGAGCATTTTTAATTTCTGCGAATTGGACTTTAAATTTTACGAACCCACAAAGTCACAATTGGTGTCAGGAGTGGAACATAAGACAGTGGAGGCTGCATTGGCAAGAATTCTAGAAAGAGCTGAAAGAAATGAGAACAGCGAATGACAATCTCGCTGCGAAAACAGAAGTGGCAAATAACAACCTGGCCGCGGAGCTGAAAGAAATGAAGACGGCTAACGACAACCTCACCGCAGAGCTGAAATAAATAAAGACAGTCAATTACACCCTCGCTGCGAAGACGGAGGCGGCAAATAACAGCCTGGCCGCGGAAATAAAAGCGGCGAATGATAGCCTGGCAACCGCAATGAAGGCGGTGAACCAATCTCTCGCGGCCAAATTTGAAGAGCAGCTAGCCGGTGTGAAGTAGGACGTCACGGAGCTGGGCAAGCGGATGGGTCAAGTGGGCGAGCGCGTCGAAGACTTGGCGAACCGCGCTAATGACGTAGAGGGAAAGGCCGACAGCAACACCAAGTCCCTGAACACCATGGTGAAGGACATCGCCGGCAGGAGGTTGAAGGATTTGAAGGCCGACGCGCCGGGACGCGAAACATCTTCGCGCGTCAAACCACCAAAGTACGACGGCACGTCAACGTTCGAAGTCCTCCGCCACCTATTCGACACAGTGGCCAAGCACAACAAATGGTTACCTGAAGAAGAGGCCCAACACAGCTAATAGCTAGCCTCCAGTGACGGGCCACAGAGGTTCTGAACTCGGTCCAGACTGCGGCAGCGCCCAAGGACGTCTGGGAGGCCCTAGAAAACCTCTTCGGAAACCACCGTTTAGCCGCAGCCTACCATAGCCAGCTGAAATCTAGGTCGCAGCAGCCAGGGGAGACGCTGCATGAGTTCGCCCTGGCATTCGAACACCTGGCCAGCAGTTGATCTCCCACCCGAGTTCGTATCCCGAGAGGCCGCCTACGCATTCGTCGACGGGGTACGGGACGCCGAGATACGTCAGCGCCTAATGCTCGGCGACTACAAGACCATCCACTAGGCACTAACAGCCGTATTGAGAATGGAGGCGGCCAATGTGACGGCTATCCCGACGTTGAGAACAAGGAGTATCCGCTACAATGGCTACCAAAGACCAGCCGAGGAATGCCGGTGAAGACATAGTGACCTATGTTGGGGCTGTGGCCAGCCGGGACACCTGGAGAGAAACTACCCACACCAGGGATAGCAGCCGGAAAACGAGTAAGGGTCGTCGTGGAGAGGGGCACGCCGGCGCCATCACCACCATCCCCTCGAGTGACACTGCGTGCCGTCTGCCGTCGTATGGATGACAGCCTCATCGCGGACGTTTGGGTGAGAGGGAAGCCGTTCCACGTACTCGTGGATATCTGGGCAGCCGTGACCGTCATCAGACCTGACGTATCCAGGGGTTTGCCGTCCAGAAAGCCGAGCCGACCATACCAGCTTGTAACGGCATCGGGCGACACCTTGCCTGTGGAGAAGGAGGCCCGGCTGAACTTGACCTTGGGACGGAGTGCCGTGCGCCAATGGGTGTTCGTCGCGAAGGTGAGTGAAAAGGTGATACTGGAGCTGGATGCCCTAAGGAGCCACGAGGCGACGGTCGACGTGGGCAGGGAGGTCCTACGGCTCAACGGAGAAGAGGTGATACTCCGGCAACCCGAAGAGCGTCTTGGAATCTGCAGGGTCATCCTGAGGGAAGACGTGGTTGTCTCCGCGTGAAGCGAGGTTTAGGTGACAGTGCGACTGGAAGGCCAACGGACGAAGAACATGATGCTGGACCGGAAGATGCCTGTGCAGTCTCTATGTAGGCAGGACATTGTTGCCTTGCCGAGAGGAGGTGCCAGTGACGCTGCTCAACCTAACAGATACCAATCACGACATCCAGGCTGGGACCTGCGAGCCCGTGGTTAGCGTAACGCAAATTGACAATATCCAGGACACAGTGCCGACGCAACATCTGGGGCCCCGGGTTCCTCTTAGTGGTGAGGAGTCAGACAACTACACCCATGTGTAGGCTGTGCGTGGAGACCCGTGTTGGTGGAAAGGTTTGTCCTGGTGGTTGAGGGATCTGAGCTTGTTCCAGTCTTCTTCTGAATTCGGGGAGAGTGCACATTTCCAATACACTACTTTGGTTTCTGCTTCGCCTAAACGGGAGGTTAGGGACTAACCCGCCCCTAATCAATCAGTCAGGACTAGGTACTGTACCGAACTCCAGGGTTAGTGGGACGGCAAGCCCGCTATATCCCCTGTGTAGCCCTGTCATCCCAGTGGAATGATCCCTTGTTGGGCTCCGTGGTGGGTGGGGAACACTGGGGTATGAAATACATACAATTTCTTATGGCAAACCCTAAAATTAAACGTGGAAAAGAAATAGCTGAGTCTTGTGGTCCTTGCTATTTAGTTATGTGTAGAACTGAGGAAGGTCGAAAGTTTACTAACCTGAACCTGTTCATTATTCAGAAGGGTTTAGATAATATTGCCGGCCCTGTAAAGTCATGTACTCATTCTCGCAATGGCACGCTCCTGGTCGAAGCAGTTTCTCCGATGCAGGCTGCAAAAATCTTGAAAGCCAATATGCTTGCGAGCTATCTGGTGCGCATTGAATTGCATAGGACCCTGAACTCCTTGCCTGGTGTTGTAAATACCAGCACATTGGACGGTATGTCCAAAGAGGAGATTCAGGAAAACTTGGCAGAACAAGGTGTGACAAGTGTATATCGAGTTCACTGCAAAGAACGAGGTGAACTAGTGCCCACATGTACCCTGTTTCTTACCTTTGATCGGGTAGATCTCCCGCAAAAGATTAAGGCAGGGTATGAAGCTATTGAAGTGAGGCAGTATATACCCAATCCATTGAGGTTTATAAATGCCAGCGCTTTGGCCAAATGAGTGGTTCATGTAATGGAGTTGCCACTTGTGTTGACTGCGGAGAAGTCAAGCATGAGAATGCATGCTCTTCACCCGCAACGTGTGTTAACTGCAGTGGGAATCATGCTTCAAACTCCAGAGAATGTCCCTGTTTTATGGAAGAGAAGGCAATCCATGAGATCCGGGTAAGAGAGTGGGTGTCGTTCGTGGAAGCCCGGAAACTCTTGCGTATTCGTCAGCTGTACCTAGGACCATTACTTATAGAGCAGTTGCAGCTAAGCGAGTACCTAGACGTGAAATTGCAACACAAACCAGCGAAATAAATGGGAAAGTAATATCCAAAAGATCAATTACACCAAGATCACAGCCAAAGCAAGAAACACCAGCATGAGCAACAGTGAGCGCGCAGTCCGAGTCCAGTCCTAAGAAGAAGAATTCAGCCAAGTCATCGCCGAAAGCATCTTCTTCAAGAACATGTGAACCGGTAATATATAATGTATCACCAAGGAAATTTAAGACCTCGTATGACAAAACTGACTTCCTCCAGAAAAATAGTAAGACCAGTGAAAGGAAAGCCAGCACAAAAGTCCGCGAACATCTCCGTCAACATCTGAGGAATCATCTGAAGAGTACGCCGATCAGCGACTTCCATTTTCACCGGTCACAGTTTCTGATCCTGTCGAGATACTTTGATTTTTAATTTTCTTTATATTATCTGTAGAATTATTTCTGTAAAATTATATAAAGTGAAATAAATGTGAACGTTTGGAATATTTATAACCCGGCTTAAGAAATTAGGTGCCGGGGAATGGTATTGCAGATTTTTATTTATTTATTTACTTATTTATTTATATTTGTCGAGAGACTGGATTCGAAGTTACCAGTGTGGAAGCCGTCCTTCTCCATTCAGGATGTGGAGCGGGTAGATCCTGTCCTCACTGCCCAAACGACAGTGAGGAAAAGGCAGGAAAAACCTGCTGAAAGTGCTAGCCCAGCCCCAAAGAAAAGGAACAAATTGGTTCGGCCACCACTGGGCAGGTAGCTTTTGTCACGGCAAGTTGATATTGAAATTAGTAATTTTTTATGCCTTTTGGTGTTTTATTGGTAATTATAGCTTTTTATTATTTTTTTAACCATTTCGGCTATTTATTATATTGTCATTTTGTTTTGATCTGTTTTCTAAATTTTGAATAATGTATATCTGACTATTGCCATGAATTAGTTTTTTGAAAGGGCGCTGATGACCATGCAGTTGACCGCTCTTATACACAAATCAATCAATCACCAACAGGAGTGGCCACAGACGCAGAAAAGGCACAGGCCGTGAGAGATTGGCCTCGGCCAAAGGATAAGAAAGAACTGCGCAGTTTTCTGGGGCTGTGCAATTATCACCGCCGCTTCATAAAGAGCTTCTCCAACATCGCCAAGACCTTCACCCGCCTGACAGAAGAACACCGGCCTTATGCGTGGACGGAGGACGCCGAAGATGCTTTCCAGTAGCTGAAGAAGACACTTTGTAGTGCTCCTATTTTCGGATTCCCACAACCATCGGCGCCTTCATTGTGGACACCATTGCATTGGTGGCATCTTATCCTAAGTCCAGTACGCCCACGAGCGGGTGATAGCTTACTACAGCAAGATGCTGTCCAATGCAGAGAACTACTGCATTACCTGGCGAGAACTACTGGCGGTAGTAAAGACCTTGGAGCACTTCCACAAGTACCTGTACGGTCAGCCATTCCACCTGAGGACTGACCACTCCGCCCTAACCTGGCTACTGAGCTTCAGAAACCTGGAAGGCCAGACAGCACGTTGGGCCAAGAGGCTGCAGGAGTACGACTTTACCTCTGAACAACGTAGAGGGAAGAGCCATGGCAGACGCCATGTCCCGAAAACCCTGCCCAGAAGAGTGTGGCCAATACACAAGAGTGGAAGAGAAGGAGCGTGCTGCAGCTGTCAGAGTGGTCACGGCAGTGCCTGCGGATGGCTGGGATAGCACAGGCCTGAGGAGGGAGCAGCTGGCGGATGCCGACTTGGGGCCACTTTTGAGGTAAGTGGAGGCAGGGACGAGACCGACCTGGAAGGACATCGCACCCAGAAGCGCTGAGTATAAGTCCTACTGGGTCCAATGGGAATCGTTGAAGACCAAAGAGGGTGTGCTGTTTTGGGTATGGGAATCACCCGATGGGAAGACACAGAGGAAGCAGTTGGTTCTTCCTTGAAGTAAGATCCTGGAAGTCTTGGAGCAAGAGTACGCCGCTTCTTCAGGAGGACACCTGGGAGCGAACCGGATGATCGATAAACTTTGGCAGTGCTAGTACTGGCTGAGGCTCCGAGCAGATGCTGAGAGATGGTGCCATCAATGTCACATGTGCGCGGTGATTTGCGGGCTCCAGACAAGAAGCCTGGGTCGCATGCAGCAGTACAAGTCTGAGCGCCTTTCGATCGCATTGCTGTCGACATAGTTGGACCATTTCCAGTGTCCGACTGAGGCAATAAGTGCCTGATGGTGGTTGTAGACTACTTCACCAAGTGGCAGGAGGTATATGCCATCCCGAACCAGGATTCGAAGACAATCACAGACTGCCTCATGGAGCAAGTGTTCTGCGTTTTGGGGTGCCGTTAGATCTCCATAGTGATCAGGGCACCAATTTTGAGTCTAACCTAATGAAGGAGGCACTGGAAACACTTGGGGTGAACAAGACCCGCACAACACCCCTACACCCGCAGTCGGATGGCATGGTCGAGATTTGCATCAAGACCCTAGAGGAACATCTGAGGAAGGTCGTGGCCAGCCATTAGTGAGGCTGGAACTTCAAGGTTCCACTGTTCCTGCTGGCCTACCACTCGTCGACACACGACACCACTGGGATGATACCAGCCAGCTTAATGTTTGGCCGAGAGTTACGCCTCCCTTGTGACCTGGCTTTTGGGAGCCCCCCGGAAGCGAAACAGCTAGCAACTGAGTATGTGAAGAACTTGGTGGACCGTCTCCACGACATGCACAAGATGGCTCATCAGAACATCCAGATGGCAAGTGACCACATGAAGACCCGATAGGACAGGCAAGCCAAGGGTTCCAGCAAGGTGACATGGTCTGGTTGTACCACACTACCCGGACCAAGGGACGTTGCGTGAAACTTCAACAACCATGGCAAGGACCGTACTGGGTGGTAAAGGGGATTAACGACATGATCTACTGCATCCAGAAGGTGCCCCGAGGAAAAATATGGTGGTACACCTGGATCATCTGGCGCGCTACGATGGTGCTGTTTGGTACCAGCCCTGAGGAGGGAGCAATGTCGCAAACACATTTTTGAGGTGTGGCGGCGGGAGGAACGAGTTCAAAGAGATGGGCAGTGCAGTGCAGAGATGAAAGCTCGCCGAAACGGAGGGGGGGGGGGACAGAGACGGATTTCTGGAGAGTTTGTCTTTCTTCTAGCGCCATCTTGATTGTTTGAGACATTCCAGAATGGGAGTAAGCTATAAAAGCCGCCACCTGCCACTGGGAGAGAGTCAGTCGGTAATTGGACGCGTGTGCATGAACAGCTGTAATAGTGAACTCTTCTGTGGTTGATGACCTTGCAAGTTGTATGTGTATGTGACGTAAATCTGTTAATGTAAGTGTTGACTGAAGTGTCTCTCTACGGAAATAAAGAGCAATTTTTGGTGTTTGTAACCTGGACTATTAATTTCACGAACCCACAGAGTCACAATAATATTAAAACAAGGAGTTAAAACATGCTAAACTATTGTTTATTTCATAAACAATACTGAATAACATGAATATAACTATCTAGAAATAAGAAAGATATTATATTTTAGTTATGTTCAATCATTACTTGCATATGGCATAATTCTATGGGGTAATGGTTCTGGATGGGAAAAAGTATTCAAAATTCAGAAAAAGATAATAAGGGTAAATGATGCTTGTAGGTTATAGAGTCATGTAGACCATTATTTAAGAAATTAGGAATACTTACACCGCCATCATTATATTTATACAACTTTATTGATTATGTACATACCAATCAGGATAATTTTTTGGACAGTCAGAACCAGCATAACTATGATATATGAAATAAGAACAGTATAAAATTTCCAGCTGATAGGCTGGCCTTGCTTGAAAAAAGCCCATACTGTATGGGAATTAAGATATTCAACAAACTACCACTGTAAATTCGGAAAGAAAGAAGCAGTTGAGTTATATGATGAAGCCTGGGACTCTAGTACTTACGATTGTAAGTTGCCACAAATGGTATATCTTGGATGCGAGAGCCCCTAGTGGTCTGCCAGGGAAATATACGAGTCAAATGGAGAATTTAATGGAAATTAATTGTTCTTTCACACTAGCCGTGTGTAGGACGCACTATGAAAGGGTAGAGCCAGAATGAAAAATTCAATGCCATAGCCGGGATTTGAACCACGGATCTTCTGGTTTCCGTCCAGCCGCACTACCATTGTGCTACTATGGCCAACGTGCCGATATGACATTAAATTCTCCATCTGACTCGTGTTTCTCCCGGTAAACCACTAGGAGTTCTCATAAACACATGAGACAACTACCTTAATGGCGACTTACTATGCTGTAAGTACTTTAAGGCCCGGGCTTTATAGTTCGGACCACTATTAGGTACAATTAATGGAAATTAATTGTTCTTTCACACTAGCCGTGTGTAGGACGCACTATGAAAGGGTAGAGCCAGAATGAAAAATTCAATGCCATAGCCGGGATTTGAACCACGGATCTTCTGGTTTCCGTCCAGCCGCACTACCATTGTGCTACTATGGCCAACGTGCCGATATGACATTAAATTCTCCATCTGACTCGTGTTTCTCCCGGTAAACCACTAGGAGTTCTCATAAACACATGAGACAACTACCTTAATGGCGACTTACTATGCTGTAAGTACTTTAAGGCCCGGGCTTTATAGTTCGGACCACTATTAGGTACAATTAATGGAAATTAATTGTTCTTTCACACTAGCCGTGTGTAGGACGCACTATGAAAGGGTAGAGCCAGAATGAAAAATTCAATGCCATAGCCGGGATTTGAACCACGGATCTTCTGGTTTCCGTCCAGCCGCACTACCATTGTGCTACTATGGCCAACGTGCCGATATGACATTAAATTCTCCATCTGACTCGTGTTTCTCCCGGTAAACCACTAGGAGTTCTCATAAACACATGAGACAACTACCTTAATGGCGACTTACTATGCTGTAAGTACTTTAAGGCCCGGGCTTTATAGTTCGGACCACTATTAGGTACAATTAATGGAAATTAATTGTTCTTTCACACTAGCCGTGTGTAGGACGCACTATGAAAGGGTAGAGCCAGAATGAAAAATTACAGCATAGTAAGTCGCCATTAAGGTAGTTGTCTCATGTGTTTATGAGAACTCCTAGTGGTTTACCGGGAGAAACACGAGTCAGATGGAGAATTTAATGTCATATCGGCACGTTGGCCATAGTAGCACAATGGTAGTGCGGCTGGACGGAAACCAGAAGATCCGTGGTTCAAATCCCGGCTATGGCATTGAATTTTTCATTCTGGCTCTACCCTTTCATAGTGCGTCCTACACACGGCTAGTGTGAAAGAACAATTAATTTCCATTAATTGTACCTAATAGTGGTCCGAACTATAAAGCCCGGGCCTTAAAGTACTTACAGCATAGTAAGTCGCCATTAAGGTAGTTGTCTCATGTGTTTATGAGAACTCCTAGTGGTTTACCGGGAGAAACACGAGTCAGATGGAGAATTTAATGTCATATCGGCACGTTGGCCATAGTAGCACAATGGTAGTGCGGCTGGACGGAAACCAGAAGATCCGTGGTTCAAATCCCGGCTATGGCATTGAATTTTTCATTCTGGCTCTACCCTTTCATAGTGCGTCCTACACACGGCTAGTGTGAAAGAACAATTAATTTCCATTAATTGTACCTAATAGTGGTCCGAACTATAAAGCCCGGGCCTTAAAGTACTTACAGCATAGTAAGTCGCCATTAAGGTAGTTGTCTGATGTGTTTATGAGAACTCCTAGTGGTTTACCGGGAGAAACACGAGTCAGATGGAGAATTTAATGTCATATCGGCACGTTGGCCATAGTAGCACAATGGTAGTGCGGCTGGACGGAAACCAGAAGATCCGTGGTTCAAATCCCGGCTATGGCATTGAATTTTTCATTCTGGCTCTACTCTTTCATAGTGCGTCCTACACACGGCTAGTGTGAAAGAACAATTAATTTCCATTAATTGTACCTAATAGTGGTCCGAACTATAAAGCCCGGGCCTTAAAGTACTTACAGCATAGTAAGTCGCCATTAAGGTAGTTGTCTCATGTGTTTATGAGAACTCCTAGTGGTTTACCGGGAGAAACACGAGTCAGATGGAGAATTTAATGTCATATCGGCACGTTGGCCATAGTAGCACAATGGTAGTGCGGCTGGACGGAAACCAGAATATCCGTGGTTTGAATTTTTCATTCTGGCTCTACCCTTTCATAGTGCGTCCTACACACGGCTAGTGTGAAAGAACAATTAATTTCCATTAATTGTACCTAATAGTGGTCCGAACTATAAAGCCCGGGCCTTAAAGTACTTACAGCATAGTAAGTCGCCATTAAGGTAGTTGTCTCATGTGTTTATGAGAACTCCTAGTGGTTTACCGGGAGAAACACGAGTCAGATGGAGAATTTAATGTCATATCGGCACGTTGGCCATAGTAGCACAATGGTAGTGCGGCTGGACGGAAACCGGGAGAATTTAATGTCAGGACGGCACATTGGCAATGGTAGCTCAATGGGTTAGAGCAACTGGACGGAAACCAGGAGATCTGTGGTTCAAATCCCGGCCATGGCATTGAATTTTTCATGTTGACTCTATCAAAAACCTTAGCCTATATACGGCTAGTGTGAAGAAATGATTAATCTCCATCAATTAACTAAAGCAAAACACTGTTCAAAAAATATGTTCAGAACCTACTTATTAGGAAAGCAGATTATTCAGTTAAAAAATATACGCAAGATGACATAATTATTGAATTTTGTTAGCTGATAGTTTTAAGCTCTAGCAAACATATTTATACAATTTTATTGCTATTACCTACATTTTTTTTCCCCAGGGGCCTACTGCGGTAGGTACGGGAATTGGCGATCCCAGGGTCCCAAGCCAAATCTCTCTATTGGGTGCCTCTGAGTGGTGAGAGAGCTAATGCCAAATGCCCAAACAAGGTTCACATCCGTGTTTGACCGTAATCTAAGTTAAAAAAGAGGCCATTAAACTAAATTCAAAGTAAAGCCAAAGCAAAGCCAGAGTGAAGCCTGAGCGGAGCCAGAGCAAAGCGAGAGCCAAGCCAGAGCTTAGCCAGAGCAAAGCCAGAGCAGAGCCAGAACCAAGCCAGAGCGGGATCGGCATAGTGGCCAAATCCTAGCCATAGCGAAGCAGACTTAAGGTGCAGAACAAAGTTAGTGTGAGGCCAGAGCGGGGCAGGAGTGGGGCCAGAACCTAGCAAGAGCCAAGCCAGAACGAAGACAGATCCAAGCGAGAGTATAGGTAAGGAATATTAGAGTGAAGCCAGAGCAAAGCCAGAGAGGAGCCAGAGCAAGGCGGATCATAGCCAGGGCAGAACTTGAGCGGAGCCAGAGCCAAGCCAGAGCAGGACCGGACTGGTGACCGGGGTCTAGCCAGAGCTAAGGCAGAGCGAAGCCAGTGTTAAGGTACAGAATGAAGTTAGTGTGAGGCCAGAGCAAAGCCAGAGCACAGCCAGAGCAGGACCGGAGGCGTGTCAGAACCTAGCCAGAGCCAAGCCAGAGTTAGGCTCAAGAATGAAGTTAGAGTGGGACCAGAGCCAAGCTAGAGCCAAGTCAGAGTGAATACAGAGTGAAGTTAGAGTGAGGTTTGAGTGAAGCCGGAGCGAAGCCAGACCGGAGCCAGAGCCAAGCTAGCGCGGGATTGGGGTGGTGGCCGAATCCTAGCCAGAGCAAAGCTGGAGCCAAGCCAGAGTTAAGGTACAGAACGAAGTTAGTGAGAGGCCGGATCAGAACAGAACCTAGCAAGAGCCAAGCCAGAACGAAGACAGATCCAAGCGAGAGTACAGTTAAGGAATGTTAGAGTAAAGCCAGAGCCAAGCCAGTGTGGGACCGTAGCGGTGACCAGAGCCTAGTCAGAGCAAAGCCAGAGTGGAACCAGAGCCAAGCCAAAGCAGGACCACAGTGGTGACCAGGGCCTAGCCAGAGCGAAGGCAGAGCGAAGCCAGTGTTAAGCTATAGAATGAAGTTAGTGTGAGGCTGGAGCAAAGCCTGAGCGAAGCCAGAGTGGGACTGAAGAAAGGCCGGAACCTAGCCAGAGCAAAGCCAGAGTCAAGCCAGGGCCAAGTTAGAGAGATTTTAGAGTGGAGTTTGAGTGAGGTTAAGGTGAAGTGGGAGAGAAGCCAGAGCGAAACCAGAGTGAAGCCTGAGTAAAGCTGAAACAAAGCCAAAGCAAAGCCAAAGTGGAGCCAGAGCAGAGCTAGAGCAGAGAAAGAGTAAAGTCAGAATGAAGCCAAAGCTAAGCCAAAGAAAACCAGAGCAAAGCTGATGTAAAGCCAAAGCAAAGCCAAAGTGAAGCTAGAGCAAAGCCACAGCAAAGCTAAAGGAAAGTTAAAGATAAGTTAAGCAAAAGGAAGAATAGTAAGGTGAAATACAGTTTTTGAAAGGGCACTGATGACCATTGAGTTGAGCTCCCTTAAATACAAATCATCATCATCGACCTACATTTTCTTTTGTATTAATTATTAATTTTATATGTACTTTTACATTGTAATATGTATATGGACGAGACACCAGTTTACGAGTTTTGCTCAAACATGTAAATGTTATTGTGTCAATAAAATTTGATTTGATTTGATTATCTCCAGTAAACAATACAGGAGATACAATGGTTGCATGATTACTTAAATAAATTGGAACTAATTAAGTTAGGTTTAAATGAATTGATCATTGGAGTTCTATGCATATTCACTATATTATTTGAAGTATATAAAGAGTGACTACATATCTAGTGCAGTATTGAACTATTTTTATTTACATAGAAGGTGTGCTGCAGCAAAAGCAAACATGTTTGTATACACCAGGAAGCTTTCTTGGGCTGGATTTTAAGTATGGTAACTGTGCTGTTTTTTCATATAATCGTAATACATCTTATATGTGAAGTTTACTCAAATTTGTATGTGTGGCATGCTAAATTAGATGTTCTTATAGTCCATTTTAAAGTACTGCTACTCTTCAGAAAATTCATGCTTGTAAGTTGCATAGAAAGGAATAATAAGGGATCAGACAGCAGTGAAAATTGACAATAAGGACAAATGTTTTGCAGAATTTAAAAGGTGTGACTTTTAGGTTTCATTACAAGTGATTTAATAAATTATATCTTAATCATACATTAAAAATATCTACACTTCTTTTTCACCATAATTTTTAAGTTCTAATGCCCAGGCAGACTAATTAAAAGATTTTAGCTCTTCTGAGCTCAACTTTAAAGTAATAAAGTTAACTAAATATGCAGCAAATGAAACTAGCAACAATAGTCAAATAAACAAACAGAGAATTTTTATATAAGTTAGAGACTGAACCTTCACTTGTAAGCTAGGTAACCAATTTATTACTTACAACAAAATGCTTTCCATTATATTTTCAATATCTTCTTAAAACGTTTAGAAAGATAAAGTAACCTAAAATATGGCTCAGATAGCATCCAGGTGAACCCTTAGTTTTTTTGTATTTTTCCTCAGGCTATAAACCCACAGCAATAAAATAGTTGCTATATGAAGAAACTACTCCACTAGGTCCATCTTTCAATAAGTTACCCAAGAAAATGATGGAGGAATAGCCTATGCTACTAAAGCCACCTCCAATGGACTTGGCTATGAATTATTATCCCAAATAACAGCATTCCTGCAACCATTAAAGTTCACCTTCTGATTAAGTCAATAGCAGCAAACTGAATGCCAGATGAAGGCATCTAACAGCTGAATCAGTTTTATCAAAGAACTTGCAGACAGTTAAGACCTGTATGTTACAACTGCATAATAGTAATATAAAAAGATACATAGACTATTCACTTTAGTCTTAAAAATTGTAAATTGACTAGTAAGCACATTTACAATATTGATACTTCAAGCTGCTGTCTGTCATTTTATCATTGGCAATGAGGTACTTAACAAATAATATTTGGTATTTCTTTGCATATTTTAATGATGCATTGGCCTTATAATTTTTATAGGATGGGAGAAAATACATTGTGGTTATGTTAATCTATTAAATTCTTTTCTGCAGGTATTTTCTTGGGGTGAAGGAGAGGATGGAAAACTGGGACATAACAATCGCTTAAGTCTGGATAAGCCCCGTTTGATAGAAAACCTCAAATCCAAAAGAATTAGGGATATTGCTTGTGGAAGCTCTCATAGTGCAGCAATCACCTCCAATGGAGAGTTGTACACATGGGGTCTTGGTGAATATGGTCGCTTAGGTCATGGTGATAATGTTACTCAACTGAAGCCTAAACTGGTATGTAGCAGAAAACATTTACACACTAACAAAAATGTATATACTCAAACTTATATTGTACATTGGAAAGCTTCTTTGAGTGCAAAGTACCTGTTTAGTTTGGAAGACTACCTAACTGCTGAGTATAATGTAGTTGACTCTGTAATGTGTTAAGATTACAGACTTTATAAGCATTATTAAACAATACTTTCAGCAAGTAAAAACCAAAATTCGATTAACCACTTCAACGATGGCCACTTAAACCTGTACAGACTGGGAATGTGTACCTAATAAACAGCACAATATATTTAAATTGTTAATTGCTGTAAAAATATTTCATAAATACATATTCATATTTTCTATATTTATTAAGCTATTTTAATGAAACAAACATTGGTTTAAAGTCCATTAAAAGCAGTATACATCCACAGTATCATTAAATAATATACTGTATTCACAAATCCTTAAAATTTCACTATTTTGTTTTACTGTAGCAAAAGTAACTATGTATCAAATGCATCTTATTTGTGAGTCATTTTGCTTTGTGTGCATACAAACAATATGTATATATAGCTGTGAAGCAAGGTGTTCTCTGGTTCAACGTTTTATGGTTCACTTTATGCTACCGCTGATAATCATTGTATATGTTGTGTAACACACAAGCTGCAAAGAGAACAAACCTCTCTGCTAGCATGTGTATGTACGTCTTATTTTACTTCACAACTGTTGCTGTTGTTTTCACTCAGTTATTTAGTTAGACTGTCTCATGGTTCAGAATAATCTCTTTTAGTTCTTGGGAGTTAATTGAAAAGCACGTTTGAAATTGTTATATCTCGGTGCCAACCATGACTTCAACAAATAATGTAGAAATAAATTTAGCTTGTGTAGGAAGTGTACGGGCTTCTGATATCACTTAAGAAAATATGGAGAACCTTTTGCTGCTTGTGAATGATTTGAATATTAATGGTAAGTATTTCAGATTTTGAGGGAGGTGTTGAGGGTATTGGTAGCAGTGAGAAAGAAAATGACCCACTTCCTGCAGGTGTTAGTGAAGATTCAGCGTTGTGGAGTGGTCAAAATAACTCGTACACAAATAGACATTTTGACCACCATAGTCTCTAGTATATAACCACAGACTCAGCTAACTTTTGACAGCCAACCAACTGACATTTTCACAAATTCAATATACAAATAGGGTGAAGGAAGACCTGACTTAAAGGGCAATTTAGGGCCTAAGAGAAGAATTCAGAAGTGGATATGCAAGTAATGTTATTTGTAAACCTATATGAGACATGTAGTGGTCTATAGATTACATGCTAGCTACTCCGTTTTTTGGAAAATAACAATTTTACTTCCATTTTGCAGTTCATTCATTTCATCTACACGGAAAACATAAATGATAAACTACAAAATCAAATTAAATTTAAAGGGAGTCAATTAATGACACTAAACAACACTTACTTTTAAATTTTTCCGGAACATGTTTCAGAGATTTTGCCTTCATCCTCAACCGGCCATCGACTGGTTTTCATTGGTGTAGTTGACGATATTTTGTCATAGGTGTCCTCTGGTGGCGGTTCAAGGAACTTGCTGAACAAATCTTTCTGAGGGATGTCGAAATTGAATACTATGTTCCTATTTTTTGAAATGAAGATTTGTTGCCATGTGGATAGTCCTTGTTTTCCTGATGTATGTTTTAGTAGTTTTGGTTCTGGATTTATGTTGTGGTTTTTTTTTCCAAAAATGCGTCGCAACTGCTGATTTTTCTAATTGTTTATATTTTATGTTTCTAAATGTTCCTTTGCTCTTGTTTCTAAATTTCTTTTGGTTTTTCCAATATAAATTTGACTACAGTCACTGCATTCAATTTGATATATACCAGATTTTTTGTTAGATGGAATGGCAAACATCAAACATCAAAGATGCCATTCCATCTAACAAAAAATCTGGTATATATCAAATTGAATGCAGTGACTGTAAACAATAACTTTGTACACCCCTTGCAGCAATAAAAATGACATGACATACACAGCAACAGTCCTCATGGTTGCCTTGTTCCACTGCCACACGTAAACAAAAGAAAGAAATTACCGCAGCACACTTCAAATGTCCACACACTCACAATTACTGCACAGCTGCACACACAACTAACAACTCACTAGCAACTCCCTCCACCCTAACACATGTGGGCTTTTTATACTATTAGTCATTGTTCTAGAATTCAGTCGATCGTTCGATAACAATCGCGATGCAGCAAGAAAGACGAAACTATCTCTGTCTCTTTCTGTTTCTTTCTCTCTCTCGGCAAGCGTCTAGCTCTGCGCCAATGTCCGGCTGCAGCTTGTGCCACAACAATGCCTCGGCGACACTACTCCCTCCTCAAGGCTGGCCATCCCGAACAGCACATTGTAGCGGGCCAGACGATCCAGGAGTACCACCAATATCTTTCCTTGGGGCACCTACTATATGCGGTAGACTACATCGTTAATCCTCTTTACCACCCTGTACAGTCCTTACCAGGTTTGTTGAAGTTTTGGGCATCGTCCCTTGGTCCAGGTAGGGTGGTACAACCAGAGCAGGTCACTTTGCTGGAATCCTTGGCTGTTGGCTTGCCTGTCGTACCGGGTCTTCATGCAGTTGCTTGCCAAATGGATGTTCTGACAAGCCATCTCATGCATGTCGTGAAAATGGTCCAAGAGGTTCTGCACATACTCGGTTGCTGGCTGTTTCACTTCCGGGGGGCTCCCAAAAGCCAGGTCACAAGGGAAGCGTAGCTCTCGGGCAAACATTAAGCTTGCTGGCGTGAACCTGGTGATGTCACATGTTGACGAGTACAGTGGCACCTTGACATCCCAGTCTCACTGATGGCTGCCACGACCTTCCTCAGGTGTTCTTCTAGGGTCTTATGTATTTCTTGACCATGCCATCCGACTGTGGATGTAGAGGTGTTGTATGGGTCTTATTAACCCCAAGACTTTCCAGTGCCTCCTTCATTAGGTGAGACTCAAAATTTGTGCCCTGATTGCTGTGGAGCTCTAGTAAGTAATCTTTATTTCCATTTCAATTTCAAATGATTATACATTTACATATTTCTTACTACACTAAGTTTTTGGTTGCCCTTGGGCCCAATAGACTCAAACTCTGAGGTTGTTGAGCTAATGGGTCCCTATTGGCAACTTATCTAAAATAACATCATCTTCATTTTCGTCATATTTACTTATCTTCCTCAACCATTTGGCTCTTACTTTGCCCAAAAAGTTCCCAATTTCAATTACATTTTTCCTAGGTTTTACACTCATTAACTTCATTGCTTGAATTTCTTTTTGTAGCCTTGCCCATTCTTTTTTACCTATCTTCTCCCTAAGCAACCTAGTTTCTTAACATTCTCAAAGCAAATGCCATTCTTTATCCCTTTGGTGACACAATGAGCATTTCTCCAGATCCCTCCCTCTTCCCAAACCCTTCAATTTTACCACCCCTGTTCTGGCCCATGCAAAGCCTGCTCTTGCTGCTTTATCACAAATATCAATGTATTTTCCCTGTTCCACATCACTTTCATCTCTCTGTAAATTCCCAATGAGCTTTTCAAGTTGAAGCTTCCTAACATTTCTTGCCTTTCAATATCTTCCGTTCTTAACCTAAGTTCTTTCCAAAATCCACTTTGCAATAATTCCCTGTTTTCCCACATGACACCCAACCCTATTTTTAACATCATTTCCTTTATCTTATTTAGCCATGAATCTTTCTGATTTAGTCTTTCCTGTACTATCAAACATTGACACGGAATATTCTGCTCATCCAAACTCCTAATTCTCGCCCAATATTTTAAAATCCTTTCCACCATTATCCTTCTAGTTCCCAGTCTTCCCAATTCTTCTTGCGCCACTCCATTTGGTGAAGCTCATGGTAAGCCCAAAACTTGTTTGCAAAAGTTTCTATGTATCACATTCATATTTGCATCCCACTCCTCCAAACCCCAATTCTCTATCCCATAGAGCATTTTTGCTTCTACTACGGCTATTTAAATTCTCTCCAGCTATTCTATTTGCATTCCTGGTAATTTACCTAGGCATGCTTTAAAAGCTTTTAATGCCATTTTACCTTTTGTCATTGCTATTCTCTTCTGTTCTTTCCAACTCCCCTTACTGCTTAGTCGTACTCCTAGATAATTAAATGTATTGATCAACTCAATTTCTCTTCCTTGCCAGTACCATTTCTTCTCTTTTCTTAACTTGTGGCCTTTCTTAAATACCATAATTTTGGATTTCTTTACATTAATTCTAAGGCTCCATTCCTTATAAAATTTATCTATTGCTCCAATTGCTTTATCTATTCGCATTTTGGAAATAGCTCCTGCTACTAAATCATCTGCAAATAGCAACCCAGGTATTTCCCTGTTATTAATTATTGACACATGTCTATTTTCCATTCTAATTGCATCTAAAATATCATCTATAAACAGATTAAACCATATGGGGCTCAACATACAGCCTTGCCTCAATCCTATATTATTCTGAGTGAATCTTTTACTTTATTATTTGCCATCTTTATACAAAACTCATTGTTTGAATACATACTTTGGAAACTCAGAATAAATCTGCTACTCATTCCTTTTTTACTCAATTTGTACCATAGTGCTTTGCGATTTATTGTATCAAAGGCCTTTTCAAAGTCAATAAATAACATATATACCCTCCCCCTCCTATCTGCTAAATATTTACTTATAAACGAACTTATCACAAAGATATTACCCGCTGTTCTCTTGTCCTGTCTAAAGCCTGCTTGGAAATCTGATAGCCTCCTCTCGTCTTCTGCCCACTTTTGTACTCTCTGCCAAAACTCCAGTATATTTCTTACGTAACACAGATAATAAGCTGATTCCTCTATAATTTGCAGGATTATCTACCTCCCCTTTACTCTTAAATATTGGCATAACCATTGCTTTTCTCCAACTACTTGGAACCTTACCACCTTCAAATACTTTATTTAGAATTCTCACTAGCAAACTTAATCTGTTTTTGGACTTGAAGCTTTCCTGCCAACGAATATCCTTTAATAAGATTTAGTTAAAAGATCCTGCGTTACTTCAGAAATTAAGAAGGCGGTATCACCGTCAGGTTCCAGGCCTCCTAGAATGTATGGACTTCCGAAGATCCGCAAACCGGACGTTCCTTTATGTTCCTTTCTAATCTTCTTATCACCTGGCTTACTGCCCGAGAAGAGAGTAAGCTTAATCTGATAAAACTATAAATAGAAGTATTTATAAACAGTGGAGCTTCATCAATAAAAACCTTTTAAACCACTTCTCGATCTGTAAAAACACTTAAGCTCCACTTACTTTTGAAATTAGGACATGTTTCAAGGACTCCGCGTCCCCATGGTCACCTGATGTTCAACTGGTCCTTCAGGTGACCGCCTCCCTCTCCAGGCGCTGTTCTATGAGTTGAATGACATCACCTGCTATTGGAATTTCAAAGTTCATGGCTCTCTTTTTATTCTTCAAAATGTGTATATTTTCCCAGACTCCTAATTCCCAATACTTTTTTGCCGGTACCATAATTTAATGTCTTGGGAAATATTATGATTTTTTGACCAGAAATGATGGGCTATAGCTGATTTATCTGTCTGTTTGTATTTTATACATCTCATGAAACCTAGAAACAAGGATGAAAGAACACATCGCGCCGTCAGCACCATGTGTTCCCTCAGGATGACCATGCAGATTCTAAGGCATTCTTCGGGTTGCCAGAGTATGGCCTCTTACCCATTGAGCCGCAGGACCTTCCTGCTGACGTCAACCGTCGCCTCGTGGCTCCTGAGGGCATCCAGTCCCAGTATCACTTTCTCAGCCACCTTTGCAACGAACACCCACTGACGCACGGCACTCCGTCCCAAGGTCAATTTTAGCAGGGCCTCCTTCTACACGGGCAAGGTGTCGCCCGATGCCGTCACAAGCTGGTATGATCGGCTCGGTTTTATCGACGGCAAACCCCTGGCTACGTCAGGTCTGATGATGGTCGCGGCTGCCCCGGTGTTCATAGGCACGCTGCATGGCCTCCCCTTCACCCAACCGTCCGCGATGAGGCTGTCATCCATCCGTCGGCTGATGGCGCACAGCATCACTCGAGGGGATGGTGATGACGGCGCCTTAGGCGTTGACTTATCTCGGTATCCTGTACTCCGTCGACAAATGTGTAGGTGGCCTCTCGGGATACGAACTCGGGTGGGAAGTCGACTAAGGCTTTGCTGGCCAGCTGCTCAATTGCCAAAGTAAACTCCTGCACCATCTCCCCTGGCTGCTGCGACCTAGATTTTAGCTGGCTATGGTAAGCTGCGGCTAAGCGGTGGTTTCCGAAGTGGTTTTCTAGGGCCTCCCAGACGTCCTTGGGAGCCGCCGCTGTCTGGACCGTGTTTAGGACTTCTGCGGCCCGTTCCTGGAGGCTGGCTGTTAGCTGTGCGGCCTCTTCCGCTGATGACTATCTGCGGTGCACTATCTGTCTCTATGTGTGCTTCGACTGTGTCTCCTCACAACAATGCGGTCGGCAATGTAAATCTGTACATACCATGTCAAAAACTCAACTATGCTTAAATGTGATTAATATCCATTATGGATAAGAAACTCATCTTCATTATAAAAACAATGGGCTAACAAATGCATTTTGAGCTCTTTTTTGAAAGTATTTCTGTCTATCGATGACTTCAGTCTTTTTGGTAATATGTTGAAGTATTTTGATCCAGCATAAATAATATTTTTATTTCCAAACTGGCCCCTATATGATTGAAGAAAAAAGCCATTTTGTCTGCAAATGTTATTTAGGAAAGGGGATACTGTTGAATGTTTATGTACAAAATAACATAATTTATGTATATACAAAAGAGGGATAAGATTTTGAATTTCTTAAAGTATGGTCTACATGACTCAGATTGTGGCAACTTAGCTGAAACTCTAATGGCCCTCTTTTGGACTGAAAATAGGTGTGCAAAAAGTCTTACCAGCAGAACCCCATAACATAGCCCCATATTCCAGATGTGAATGAAATAAAGAAAAATATACGTTATGAATTGCTTGAGGACGTAAAATGTTAACTAGTTGACGTAACAAAAACACAATCTTGTTAAGTTTAGAGTAAACAGTCGAAATGTGATTTTGCCAGGAGAGATTATCATCAATGTTAATGTCTAAGAATTTTGTGTTTTGCACTCTAGATATATTTTCCTCTTTGTATGTCAAATTCTGTCCATTATAGATATAGCTCCTGCCCAATGAAAATAGTAATTTGTTTTATTAATATTTGGGATAAGATTGTGAGTATAAAAGAATTTTTCCAGACTTAGTAACACCTCTGTACATTTGCTATTTAACTGCTCTTCATATCTGCTGAAATAAGTAAAGTGGTGTCATATGGTTGATGTGATGATAAGGATGATGATTTGGATATAAGGGCACTCAACTGCTTGGTCATCAGCACCCTTACAAAAACTAATTCATGGCAATAGCCAGATATAAATTACTCAAAATTTAAAAAACATATCAAAACAAAATGACTATAAAATATATAAGCACAAATGGGTAAAAAACAATAAAAATTTATAATTTCCCATAAAATACCAAAAGGTATAAAAAATACTACTTTCAATATCAACTTGCCATGACAAGAGCTACCTGCCCAGTGGTGGTCGAACCAATTTGTTCCTTTTCTTTGGGGCAGGGATAGCACTCTCAGCAGGGTTTTCCTGCCTTTTCCTCACTGTCGTTTGGGCAGTGAGGACAGGATCTACCTGCTCCATATCCTCAATGGAGGACAGCTTTTGCACTGTAACTTTGAATCCAGTCTCTCGACAGGATCGGAAACTGCGACCGGAGAAGATGGAAGTCGCCAATCGGCATCCTCTCCAGATGACTCCTCAGATGTTGACAGAGATGTTCGCGGACTTTTGTGCTGGCTAGATTTCCTTTCACTTGTCTTTCTATTTTTCTTGAGGAAGTCAGTTTTGTAAATTAATTGTTATTTCACACTAGCCCTATGTAGGACACACTATGAAAGAGTAGAGCCAGACTGAAAAAGTTTGTCAGTTTGTCAATATCAACATCATATTTCTAAGGAAAATAAATGTTTTATCATCAGTGGTAGCCTTATATAACGGAAAAATTAAATCTGAGCCATACTGTCATTTACAGTTGTATTTCTGTAAAAGAAACCAGAGCTTTTTGGAACCTCAGTAATTCTGTCTTGAGAATTACCTCTTTTAAATAGTTAATTTGAATATTTTAACATTCAAAGAGTAATAAATACATATATTGTTCAGTTTAAACGTATAATTTATGCTCAGAACTAAACCAGTGACATAGTAGCAATGTAATGTAAGATTTATTATAAACAAATGACAAGTATCGAGAAAATAGTATCCAAAAAATTTCAGTCCTTTCCACAATTCAATACCTTGAGCATAAAAAACTCTTTAGACCTGGTAGAAAAAATTCAAAATCTTAAACTAAACCCTCAAGACACTTTAGTATCCTTTGATGTCCGCTCCCTCTTCCCTAGCATTCCAATAGACAATCTTTTGATTCAACTTAAGAAATGGCTAACTTCTATTAACCTAGATGCCAATACAATAGAAGAATATTTGGCAATGACTGAAATATGTATACATCAAAATTATTTTGTTTTCAATGGAAAGTGTTATAAACAAATTTCAGGGCTAGCTTTGGGAAGCCTGCTATCACCATTTTTGGCCAATTTATACATGAGCTTTTTCGATACACATATAACAAAAGCCTTCCCTCATATTTTTAAAACATGGTACAGATACGTAGACGACATCTTTGCAATTGTGCACTACAAACAAATAGATGATGTTTTGAAACTACTCAACCTTCAAGAATCCAGCATACAATTCACAGTAGAAACTGAAGAGGATTGTACTCTACCTTTTATGGACCTTAAAATCACAAAAAGCAATGAAAAACTAGAATTTGGTATTCATAGAAAAGCAACATACACATATAATTACATCAAAGCATATAGTTTCAACCCAATTCCACTCAAACATGCCACCATTAACAGTCTCACACACAGATTAGTAAATCTACTCCTCAGCCAGCAAGAATATAAAAAATCTTAAAAATCTTAAAAACTGCAATTAAAAATGGATATGGAAAAAACCTTTTAGATAATAAACTAAAGTCATTCAAACTTCAAAAGAGATTAAAACAGATCACAGCTCTCACACCAATAAAACAAGAAATTAGATTTGCTAACATTTACTTACCACCCCTGGGCCACAAAAAAGTTCCAAAAAATATTCAAGAAATACAATATAACATTGGCACCAAAAAATAATTACAACATTAAAAATCTACTTAACAGTAATAATACTGATAAGATAAAACCAGAGGAAAAGTAAGGCATTTACAAGATTAAGTGTAAAGACTGTGAAAAAATTTACATAGGGAGGACAAAAAGAAACATAGGCACTAGAAAGAAAGAACACTTCAGGCACTTAAGATACAAAAATACTGATAAGTCCGCAATAGCAGCTCATTTCTGGTCTGATAATCATGAAATTGAAGATAGCACCGAATTACTAAAATACGTACAAAAACATAGTGAACTCGTCATATGGGAGAGAATATACATAGAAAAACATAAAAACCAACTAATGAACTTTGAAATCCCGCCAGAAGAGAATCCCACATTTAAGTTCATCACTAAATCAACAGATGGCAGCAGCAACTCCAGAATTACCCACACCACTGGATCAAGCTTTAGTCACATAAGAGCTGACGATGCAAACGATGGTTTGCGAAACCTGTCCTCAAAATAGGTAAGTGAAGCCGATGTGTAATAAATACGACTCATCTATAAATTTATAAATGACAAGTAGTTGAAAAAGCTTAATAAAAAGAAGCAAATGTAAGTATAATTATAAATTAAGAAGTCAACTTTTAACATCCTACATGCTTCCTGTATTAGAGTTTAGTTATTATTTGTTGCTGTAATAACTTGCCTGCATCCTTAGCTATTGATATTTCAGAATATTGTTGATGATAATTTTGTTCAATGAACAGAAAGTAGATGTATGCTTTTGGCAAGTCAGAATTCATAAGTCATTGTTGAAATTAATTAGAGTAGCTGTACTTCCATAAAGTCCCTGGCAATGGTGGCGATTCCAGTATGCGAGCCGTCCAGTCGTCATATGCACAAACCTGTAGGTGCGAAAGACAATGTATTGTTGATTACAGACAAGTAAAGTACTGTATGGGATCAAGCTCTCTATGATTGTGGAATGCAGAGAAGTCAGGATAAGGGCAAAGGGGAATAAGCTGGTTACGTGAGGCAATGCTTGCATAAACAGATATTATCACGTGAGATTGTTACTTTTCTTACACGAGCAAAGAAGATAATTTGGATGGCATCACGGAGATTCCCCAATCCCCTTAGAGTAATGCACCAACCTCATACCACTCCCACTTAGCTGGATGGGACTTGCTTCTAAGTTTAGCTACTTTAAATGCAGGGACTTTATGGAAGTATGGCGACTCTAAATTTATCCCAATTGTTTAATTTCTTTGGTTTATAAACACTAATTAGCAAGTGTAGTGTGTATTAATTGTTCTTTCAATACAGGATCGATGCAGCCTAAGGATTTCTGAAAGTAGAATCAGACCATAAAGTTCAATGCCATGACTAGGATTTGAATATGTATCTCTCCATGTTTATGCAGCTGCTCTAATGACTGATCTACCATCGGAACATGCTGCCATCTGACTCAAATTTACCACAGTATACCACCAAGCATTTCAGTTAATATTCATATTATATTCATATTCAGATTTATTCACCAAGAAAATTTGCACAGAATATGGTCTTCATCCGAGAAGGCAGTTCAGAGTTAATATATTTCATATGGCACATTACTAGGCACCTTAACTCTTGGATATATACAAGTTCAGTTAGTGTGTATTAAAGTATAAACTTGAAAGAAGCGTAGGGACAGTGAAGCACAAATTAGCACAAAAGTGAATTGAGAAGATATTGACACATTGCTTCACTCACACTGTTTATTCACAGGACATGTTTCAAGAGCTCTTGCTCCTATCATCAGCTGATACTTGATTAGTGCAAGTTGTAGTGGTTTCCTCTTTCTCTGTATTGTCAATAGATGGCGTGATGTACTTGTCAAAGATGTCCGGTGGTGGAGTTTCAAAATTCATGACTCCATGACGATTTTTGTTAATGAAGATTTTATCCCATACGGAAAGGTCTATGGGGTGATTAACATATTTTATTAGAGATGTTTCCAAGTTGATGTCATGTCTAGTATTCAAAAAATGAAAAGCCACTGCTGATTTTTCTGTTTTACCATTTTTTATGTTTCTTATAGGTATGTTCTTTAGTTCTGATGTTAATATTTCTTTTTGTTTTTCCTATATAAATTTTAGGGCAAGTTTCACATTTGATCTCATAGATTCCTGGTTTTTCTTTGGTAGTGATTGAATTTTTGGGAGGGCCTTTTAACAAATTTCTGATATTAAACCTATTTTGAGATACAAGAGTTATGTTGTGTTTTGAGAAAAAATTTTGGAATTTGTTATAGGCTGATGGATGGAAGGTGATCAGCCTATAACAAATTCCAAAAAATTTTCTCAAAACACAACATAACTCTTGCACCTCAAAATAGGTTTAATATCAGAAATTTGTTAAAAGGCCCTCCCAAAAATTTTTTGGAATTTGTTATAGGCTGATCACCTTCCATCCATCAGCCTATAACAAATTCCAAAAAAATTTTCTCAAAACACAACATAACTCATAGAGTCATGAATTTTGAAACTCCACCACCGGACATCTTTGACAAGTACATCACGCCATCTATTGACAATACGGAGAAAGAGGAAACCACTACAACTTGCACTAATCGAGTATCAGCTGATGATAGGAGCAAGAGCTCTTGAAACATGTTCTGTGAATAAACAGTGTGAGTGAAGCAATGTGTCAATATCTTTTCGATTCACTTTTGTGCTAGTGTGTATTAATTGTTCTTTCAGTACAAGATCCTACTTGGCCTAAGCATTTCTGAAGACAGAATTAGACTGAAAAATTGGATGCCATAGCCAGAATTTGAACACAAATCTCCCACTTTCTGTGTGGTTGCCCTAACAAATGAGCTACCATGGTAGCTTGTTGGTATAGCATTAAATTCCCCAACTGACTTAAATTTTCCCAGTAAACTATGAAGCATTTAAATTCAGAGGTAACAAACATCAGTGGCAACTTGCATATTAATAAGTACTTTAACCAGGAAGCTGAATGTAATGGACTCCTATGTAGGTAGATGCTAGATGCATTAAGATTTGATGTAAAGGAATTTTTGCAAATTACATATTGCGGGAACATAGTAAAATATAGTATTATGGTTTTCCTTCCAGAAATGATCTGCCAATGTCTGTTTTTATGACCCTTTGTTTCTTTTAGTTTCTTTCATGGATATTGTCAGTCTAAGCATTCATTTGGATAGATGCTTAGTATTTTTTGTTTAAATTGATAAGATTTATAAATTGATTTTGTAAAGTGCTAAGATGATACAATCAAAGATTTTCTTAAATTGAACTGTGTGGAAAGTTCTTGAAATGATGTTTTCTGACATTCAAGATGTAATACTGATGTGTTTTTAGTTTTAGTTTTTTATGTTATTTTCTTGCTTATTTGCTTATCTTTTTGCCCCCCCCCCCCCCCCTTATGCATACATTTTATGTACATTTTGTCACAGAGTTGGGAAGGGGACAAATACAGAAGCTCTTAATAATTTACCTTTTCGTTCCTTTTAAATGATTTTTGTTTATTTCAGGATATAAATTTAAGCATATTGAGGTATGGTAACTCTAGACTAAATAATTTATGCAAATGTTTTATTCAGGTGAAGGCCTTATTGGGAAACAGAATTGTCCAGGTTGCTTGTGGAAGCCGTGATGCCCAAACATTGGCTCTCTCAGATGAAGGTCTAGTATTTTCTTGGGGTGATGGAGACTTTGGAAAGCTGGGACGTGGAGGCAGTGAGGGGTGCAACATCCCACATAACATTGAACGTCTCAACGGAATGGGTGTATGCCAGATAGAATGTGGTGCACAGTTTTCTCTTGCTCTCACCAAGTATGGCCAGGTAAAATTACATTATACTTGCAATATGTTCAAATATTACTTTCTGTTTGTCTTCATTTTTAATGTTGTAAGTGAATGGAAATGATAGGACAAAATAATATCTACTAAAACAGAGAAAGAGAAAATGAAATTGTTGTTTTTAAGCATATCTGTGAAAAGTGCCCAACTGATTTAATAATTTTCTCCACCTGTAAACGGTATAAACCATTCAAAGTGACTTGAACTGTGATTTTTTTTTTTCCAAAGAAAACCTCAAATGCTTACAAGCAAAATGATGTATTACAATTACTATACAGCCATGTATGTATTCTAGATCTTCATGTTCCATGTTCATCTTCATGAAATAGTGTTAATTTAATTTTGTTAAAACTTTTACTTACTAAACAGCATAATATTAGCTAAATGAATATTGAAATCACAACTGGGAAATTAGTTTAAGATAAGTGTATGTAATAGTAGAGTAATATCCAATAATTATGGCTATCACATTTCTTTTAGATGATTAACCCAACAATACTCAATATACTGATCTTCACATAGTATCAGTAACAAAAATAAATTAAAAGAGTCCAATAATTGGACTTGAGACATGCATCTTTGCAATAAAAAATCCTTTTTAAATTAAAAAATAGTCTTGGAACTTTTAATGAAATAGTTATAATGATAAAGTCTGTGATATAGAGGTTATATGATTGTATGTTTGATTTATAAAAGAAGTTCAATACCAAGGGCTCCATATTCATTTGCAATGTGATTAGTTTCCTATTCCTTCATATTTCTGTGATGTTAATGAAGGCTTTGAATGATTTCTTGCTTAATTCATCTTCTTAATTCCAGTCTTAAAATAATGGATAGAAAAATGTTGGCTATGATGTAAATTTATGATACAATATCTGTCTTATGGCATACAAATTGCATTATTCAGATGCATATATACATTCCTTTGAATGCTACAGGTAAATTCATTTCCTCCTCCACCGAACCTAAAGATATCCCCTCTCTATTCCAAATTCCTTAAAAAAAATTTAAAAAAAAAACAGAATGCCACTGTTTATCACAGTCTTAATAGAACAACCCTCATTGAACCAGTGAAGGACCTAGTCCTGTAATGGTTTCTGTTGGAAGGCCCAGTCAAGACTTGGCGGTACCCTGTTCTGACATTCTGCTGTGTGTAAATTTGTAATACTGTAACTCTGTATGGTATCCTTATAGTGCAGATAAAAGAGAAGCTGTGTGTAAAAGCTAATATCATATGTATGCAATTAATTCAATGCACTAAAACTGATAAAAAGCATGTTACTTAACAGGTCTGGACGTGGGGAAAAGGAGATTATTTCCGTCTTGGACATGGTACAGATCAGCATGTGAGGAAACCTACCTTGGTTGAGGGCCTTAGAGGGAAAAAAATTGTTCATGTTGCTGTGGGAGCTCTTCATTGTCTGGCTGTTACAGAAACAGGACAGGTATGTGTTCTATTCCACTTGAACAAATCTTTAATAACACCAATGATTTAGCCAACCAACTTTCAGTAATACCTTTGAATAGAAGACTGTGTTCTTTTCCAAAATAATCATATTGAAAACTGCAAGAGTAAGTTCTTGTGTATGAATTGAGGGGAATGAGATGCACATGGAAAATGTTGAAGGTCACCATAAAGGTCATAAGCAGATTTGTATGTTTCATTTTGAATTGCTAAATTAGCCATTTACCAACAAGCCTAACAGATAAAACTATGA
The DNA here is from genome assembly GCA_030765055.1 of Mantis religiosa. Taxonomy (NCBI): domain Eukaryota; kingdom Metazoa; phylum Arthropoda; class Insecta; order Mantodea; family Mantidae; genus Mantis; species Mantis religiosa. The sequence continues at coordinate 88,234,524 of CM060947.1, read as the reverse complement.
AACTGAAGTTATGGACAGTAAAGCAAATATAATTCACAATTTATTAAATAATAGTAACTAGAACTTCACTTATCTTTGATAATTATATGGGTATGTCATAAATATTAAAAGCAGAAGCATTATTAACAGTGAAGTATTCTTCATATTTGAGTTTGATTTATGAGTCACTATGTTTACACTCAAACTTCACTTACTTGTTGTTGTATAATTGAAACGTTTTCAGGATCATTCGATCTCATCCTCAGCTGTTTGGTGACTAAATGAACCTTCCTCTTCTTCCACTACTACGCACAAGAGCCGTAGATGCAAACGAAGATTTGCGAAACATGTCCTCAAAATAGGTACGAAAGTGAAGCAGATGTGTAAGAAATACGACTCATCTAAAATTTAATAATTTTTCGCTTCACTGTGGTGTTCCAATACAGTTAAATCTCGAGATCTTGAAAACGTTTCAATTATACAACAACAAGTAAGTGAAGTTTGAGTGTAAACATAGTGACTCATAAATCAAACTCAAATATGGGTATGTAATAAAAGAGTGAGAATATTTTAGATTTATAAATTTTTGTCCTGGCAAAAAGGTTTTCAAAGTGGAAATTAAAATATTTCCTTTTTCTAATCAGTGTTTTGAAAGCCAGTTACCCACTTTATACATTTCCATACAAAGTAAAACAGCTCTTACATACAGCATATCTGGATAATTTTTGTAGATTGGTTTTGTAACATATCTTAAAGAAAATCCCATCTATCACTATCATCTCTTTTCAGTTCAGTGATTTGAAATGACTTCAAAAGGAGGTACAACTGGTACCTTTATACATCACCTTTTCTTCTGCTCTTTAAGTTTCCTGACCTTTCTGTTTTGTCAAATCTGGAACAGTCTGTTTCCTATTTCTATAAAAATTGTACCATGACCTGGCAATTACATAACACTAAGGCCTAGCAGGAGCATCAGTGAGTTAATCGACTAGCTGTGAGTTGGTGAGAGTCAGTCAGCTGACTGAATCATTCTGTGAGTGTTGAGAAACTGGAAGGAATGCAAGTTAGATCATTCAAAAGAGGCATAAGTAAAAATTAATACTGCAAAAGTCTCTATGGACGAGTCTGAGCATGTGCAAAGTGAAATTAGGCATATATTAGTGCCATGCTAACAGGTTTAGTAACAAGTAAAATGATAGATAGGGTCAACATTAAAAATGCAATGCCATGGCCAGGATTTCAACCATGTATCTCCTGATTTCCATCCAGTCGCTCTCACCCATTGAGCTACCATGGCCAACGTGCCGTCCTGACATTAAATTCACCATTTGACTCATATATTTCCCTGGTAGACCACTAGGGGCTCTCATATCCGAGATACACCATTTGTGGCAACTTACTATCGTAAGTATTGGTTTGTTTCATAAATTCGTTCGATTCTTGTTACGTGTTTACGACAAAGAACGCCTGCTGTATGCCTGTATCACAACTACGGTAACGAAGTTGCCCAATTATATAGAGGTAATCTGTTTACATACACAAGGTCATCGAAAGTAAACAAGGCAATGAACTTTGCAAAACAAACTTTATTTTGTGCAGTATGCACCATTATTATCAGTAACATATCTCCATTTCTCAGGAAGCTTATCAATTCCATTTTTCCAAAATCTTGCAGTTTTCTGGTTGACGAACTCTTCTACGGCGAGTCTGCAATCCTCCAAGGAAGTAAGGCGTTTGCCATTAAGGAGGTTTTGCAGGGATCGGAATAAATGATAGTCGGATGGGGCAATGTCTGGAGAATAAGGCGGGTGAGGTAACACATCCCAGTCGAAATCCCGTAATTTCTGACGAGTTACCATAGAAGTGTGTGGTTTGGCATTGTCTTGATGAAAGACAACTCCACCATTAGATGCTAATTCTGGCCTTTTCTCTCCTAGGGCAACCTTCAGAATATCCAACTGAGAACAGTATTTCTCGGAATTGATGGTCTCCCCTGGAGGAAGAAATTCATAATAAATAATTCCTTTCCAGTCCCACCAAATGCACAGCCGTCTTCTGTAACCAGCTGTTTCAGAAAAGGGGCAGTTTCATTGCGTCTTATCAATGCTCCACAGATGGAAATGCCCTGAACTAAATTTTGTTCACTCAGTTCATGTGGAACCCATACATCCCGAACATTTACGTAACCAAGTTTCTTTAGGTGCCTGGCTACAGTTGCATGAGATAAGTTTAGCTCCTGACCTACCTCCCGAGTTGTTATTCTGGGGTTGTTCGTAATCATGTTCTTTATCCTTTCCTCATCCGTAACCACAGGTTGTCCAGAATGAGGTTTGTCTTTCACAGAGAAGTTCCCAGCTCGAAATCGAGTAAACCATTTTTGACATGCCCGATTCGTCACTGCATCTTCTCCGTAAACAGCACAAATTTTCCGTTAAGTTTGTGAGGCAGTTTTACCTTTACAGTAATAAAACAGCATTAAATGTTGAAAATGTTCCTTCTTGCCTTCCATATTAACATTCACAAGTTTCAACTCCACACTGTTGCATCCAAAAACTCTTACTGAAGTTTGGTTACCAATTCTTACATAAGTTGACCTATTTACCTTTGGCCGTGAGGTCGCTGTGGTTTGTGTTCATAGCATTCTTTTCAATTGTATTTGTAAACAAACCCCATATTGTTAGGCATCTTCTTTGACTTGAAAGTAATGGGGGCCATGCAGTGTTCTCAGGAGTTCTTAGTCGTAAACATGTAACAAGAATCGAACGAATTTATGAGACAGCCCGATACTTGAGTACCAGGCTTCATCATTTAACTTTTATTATTTTAGTTACTTGATGGAAATTAATCATTTCTTCATACTATCCGAATAGAGGCTAAGGTCTCAATGGGTTAGAGCGACTGGACGGAAACAAGGAGATCCGTGGTTCAAATCCCAGCCATGGCATTGAATTTTTCATGTTGACTATCTATCAAAGATCTTAAAACTAAATGTCGGCAAGGCCACTGACGGCTACAAGGGGATACTTTAGGGGTCAGCTTTGAGAGCTCCAAATGGCAAAAAAGGCAAACACCGCTCGGTCGCTTAAATGCATAAGAATCCAATTGAGTGCTGAGGCTTAAAGGGATGTGAGCATGCTATAATCTATCAAAGACCTTAGCCTATATTCGGCTAGTGTGAAGAAACGATTAATTTCCATCAAGTAACTAAAGTAAAATGAGTTCAGCACATGCTAGTGTTGCCATTCAGTGTCACCGCTGTCAGAGTGGGATCAAACATTGTCATGGAGGAAATTTTTCAGCAATTATTAGATGAAATGAAAAGTGTGAAGGGAGAAGTGAATGGTGAAATTACGTCTGTAAATTCTCAAATAGATTTTTTTAAAAAAAGAAGAAGAACAAGAAGAAGAATCCTGCAATTAAGACAGAAATGAAGAGTAAAATTAAATCCTGGGTCAAGTCAAGAGGAACACGCGAAAGTTAGGAAGATGCAAACAATGATTTGCGAAACATGTCCTCAAAATAGGTACGAAAGTGAAGCAGATGTATAATAAATACAACTCATCTAATAATTATTTTGCTTCACTGTGGTGTTCCAATACAGTTAAATCTCAATATATTGAAGTGACGTGAAGTCAAGAGGAACACACGAAAGTTAGGAAGATGCAAACGATGATTTGCGAAACATGTCCTCAAAATAGGTACGAAAGTGAAGCAGATGTGTAATAAATACGACTCATCTAATAATTATTTCGCTTCACTGTGGTGTTCCAATACAGTTAAATCTCGATATATTGAAGTGACGTCAAGTCAAGAGGAACACGCGAAAGTTAGGAAGATGCAAACGATGATTTGCGAAACATGTCCTCAAAATAGGTACGAAAGTGAAGCAGATGTGTAATAAATACGACTCATCTAATAATTATTTCGCTTCACTGTGGTGTTTCAATACAGTTAAATCTCGATATATCGAAGTGACGTCAAGTCAAGAGGAACACGCGAAAGTTAGGAAGATGCAAACGATTATTTGCGAAACATGTCCTCAAAATAGGTACGAAAGTGAAGCAGATGTGTAATAAATACGACTCATCTAATAATTATTTCGCTTCACTGTGGTGTTTCAATACAGTTAAATCTCGATATATTGAAGTGACGTCAAGTCAAGAGGAACACGCGAAAGTTAGGAAGATGCAAACGATGATTTGCGAAACATGTCCTCAAAATAAGTACGAAAGTGAAGCAGATGTGTAATAAATACGACTCATCTAATAAATAGTAATATGTTGTTCAAGAACAAGGGCTGTTTGCCATCAAAAGCTGGAGAAATACTTGAACTTTTCTTTTGCTGTTCAAATTTTTAATTTTTTAATTTTGGCAAATCTAGAACAGTCTATTTCCAGGTGCTTCTAAAAGAATTCTACTGTGACTCAATCAGCTGAGTGAGTCATTCGTATTCATTGAGCAGGGCAAAAGTTGATATGTGCCTCAGTAGCATAAGTAAATCTTAGCACTACAGAAATCTTTATTGACCAGTTTGAGCATTTATAAAAGTGATAATATTAATAAGTTAAAACTGTGCTAATATTATAGTTACAAATAAAGTGAGTTTAGCAGAACTTAGTGTTATTTTGTGACATTATGTTTCTGTCATTCTAAATGTGATGGCCTGTTTCTCATAGTCTCGTTTTATTTTGTCACATTTGCATTCTCTCACAAGTGCTATCACCAGAAATGTTCAGAAATTCCTATAGCTCATGGGAGTTTTTTTTTTTTTCTATCATCGAGTACGGAAGGAAGAAATTAAATATGGCCACCTCCAGAAGCCTAAAGACATCTTCCTATACCATTTTTTTCTCCTGAGGAACTGTTGGAAAGCAATATACTGATCTGTATCATCCCTGCTTATATTTATTGTAGTCAAAGATTACATCAGGTTTTGTGTGGGAAGTTTTTTTTTGGATATTTTGAAGGGACATTGATTAAGCTTATTTGCATGTGCTTAGCGTGTTTATCACCTTTTCTCTTTCGCTATAGTGCAAGTTTTCATTCTTTCAGAAACTAAGAATGAAATCTGCTTCTATCTTTTTAACATTTTTTGGCTGTTCTGGCAGCCCTTTCCTACTTAACATTGCTGTTCCTGATACTATAATGTGCACATTTAACAAAGGTTAGCAAGTTATGATGATGTGTAGTACCTGTCAGTGTGTATGTGGTGACCAGAGAGAAGTTGTAGGATCCTTTATCAGTGATAGGCACAAGTTGTTCACTATCTATATGGTTTATAAAAGGACAGAGTCTGAATGATCTTTTTCTCTCTACATAAGGCTCAACATTCTACAAATATGTATTGATGCCATCAGAAAGTGTGAAAACCTTTTAGGCCAAATTTTGTGAACTTATTAGGGTTGTAAACAATTCACTTTTAATAACGCTTTTATTTATAATTATTTAAAATATTTCCATTGCTTCCTTTTTTGGCAAGTGCTTTTTGCTTGCCATGATGCAACACTACCACACAAATAGAAACTTAACTTATTTTGTGTACCAAGCTTGCAATTTATGTTAATCACAGTACTAAGACACATATAACTTGAGTGTGGAAATCTCCTTTGCAGGGACTTAGGAAATGTTAGGATATAGCATAGAGGTACATTGTGAGGTCCACTTGACATACTAGTGCAAACAAATATACTGAATTGCAGCAGTCAAACTAATTTGATAGTCACCAGCTCATATAAAGAGTGTATTCTAAATTTCTTTGCCTTCTGCCTGTGAAGGTTTAAAGTCAACAGAAGTAAACTTTATTAGTCTTATTTTTTCCATGAAAGTCTGTTCTTTAATTTACATTTCAACATAATTTCCACCAATATTAAGGACTTACATCGTTCAACCAGCTTAATTACACCCTCAGAAATCTGTCACATCATTTAGTAACCAGTGCATCCTAGCCATTTTCAGGTCATAGTCGTCGTCGTCGTCGTCATCATCATCGTTATGATGCTGATTACCAAGATCCTTTTTTAAACGCTGAAACAAATGGGACCTTAGATTAGGATTGTATGGAAGGTGAAATGAAATGAAATGTGTAGTGTTTAACGCCCGCTTTTACTACATACGGGACCGCAGGCGGTGACACTGATGATACATGAGATGAAGATGGAGTATCGGTGGAATGAGATGGCGGGGGAAACCGGAGGTCCTGGAGAAAACCCGCCCCAGCGCCGTGTTGTCCACCACAAATCTCACTTTGCGGTTGCCTGGGATCGAACCCGGGCAGCCTTGGTGAGAGCCAAGCGGTCTAACCACTGAGCCACGGCTCGGCCGTGTATGGAAGGTGATAGTTTTTTCCAACCAAATGAGGCAATGAAATTTTGGGAACAATTAGTTACATGTGGATAGGCATTATAAAGCAAAACAATCTCTTTACTCTACATACCATACTTTTGTATTATATTGCATTGTGCAATTTAGTTAAGGTGTAGTAGGTCTCAGAATTTACTTTATCACTTACCATAAGCAAAAATAATTAGCAACACCCTTCCTGTTCCAAAGCACAATGCATATATTTGTTTAAGCTGAATTTCTTGAACTTCACTGTTTTGATTGGTATAGATTGCCACCATTCCATGGATTGTTATTTTGATTTGGCCTAATATGAGTCACCCATGTTTTGTCACTTGTGATAATTTGATATTATTTATTTAACATCAGTAAAATTGCTTTATTGCTTGAGAAAGGTCAATAAACTGGTTAAATCGTTGCTTTTTGAAAATTTTTGGTAACCAGTGTGAGCACAACTCACAGTAATTTAGGTGTACCATAACAGATGTACAATTCCATAAAGAATACTTCTTGAAACTTGAAGAAACTCAAGATAGAAATGTCTCTTTTCTCTAACTTTTCCATCAGCATACTGCACAAAGCCTTCAGTAATAACAAGAGATTGCATACATTTGTGCAGATACTCTAACCCATTTTCTTACTATTCTTTCATCATAATATATTCTCCATGTAAATTTACTGATCTGAAATTACTGCATGGAAATATTGAAAGCTTCAGAATACTCATTGAATATTATGTTGCAAGGGGTAGTGATATGTAACCTATAACCTCTCCTACCTAATTCTTATCCTCTCACCTGCTCATGGTGCAACCTGCTTTTACAGAAGAGGCTCCGAGGACCAAGTTACAGTGGTATAACTCTTACATCATATTGGAGGAAATGCCAATACAAACAAATGCTGACTTATCATGGCATTGAGGCATCCCACTGTGGTGAAATTGGGGAAAGGTTGGTGGATATATCCTATCCTCCCAGCTAGGTCAATGAACCCGTCAACCAACAAGTGTATCCCTCCAGACACTCCTGGGGTTGTGTTTTGGACTATTTAACGCCAATACGTAAAATCCAGTGTCTATTTAAAAAAACAGCTATATCCAAGCTCATTAAAATGCATCCCAATGTTAAACATACTGGAGACAATATTTTGACCTACTGCTGGTCCTCACTGCTTAGCCGCATATCTTCATAAAATAAATATAGATAATACCCCACAGTGCACTTTCTGTAAACTTTCAAATTATGGACAAAGAACATTTACCACTATTTACCATTTTACCACAATTTCAAAAATAGAAGGAGATCTTTACATGCAACTAACATCTTATTATTCGGATGCCAGACAGAGAATGGACGACGTTCAAGAACAGAGCATTAGCAAACAACAACAACATTGTTACATGATTATTTTAAAAAATGTCTGCCAATATGCTCAGATGCATTGTGTATCGCTATATTTAGAATATGATTTTTCCACTCCAATTCTATAATAAAGCATACATTTTATTACTTTTCTTTAAGCAGTTTTGAAACAAATATGCAACAACATTCTCAGTATATCGAGATTCAACTGTACAAAAAACCATCATTAATAGTAAAATTTTAACAACTACAGAACAAAATACTATCAAACCAGACAACCCAGAATATATGGTTTGCCTAAAATACACAAACCCAACATACCCATGAGACCCATTGTAAATAATATAAACACTCCTACTTACCTTCTGGCAAAATGGCTAACCAAAAAATTTCAGTCCTTTCCACAATTCCATACTCTGAATATAAAAAACTCTTTAGACCTGGTAGAAAAAATTCAAAATCTTAAACTAAAACCTCATGACACTTTAGTATCCTTTGATGTCCGCTCCCTCTTCCCTAGCATTCCATTAGACAAACTTTTGATTCAACTGAAAAAATGGCTAAATTCTATAAACCTGGATGCCAATGCAGTAGAAGAATATGTGGCAATGACTGAATTATGTATACATCAAAATTATTTTGTCTTCAATGGAAAATATTACAAACAAATTTCAGGACTAGCAATGGGAAGCCCGCTATCACTATTTTTGGCCAATCTATACATGAGCTTTTTCGAAACACATATTACTAAAGCCTTCCCTCATATGTTTAAAACATGGTACAGATACGTAGACGACATCTTTGCAATAGTGCCCTACAAACTAATAGATGATGCTTTGAAACTACTCAACCTGCAAGAACCCAGCATACAATTCACAGTAGAAACTGAAGAGGACTGTACTCTACCTTTTTTAGACCTTAAAATCAAAAAAGGCAATGAAAAACTAGAATTTGGCATTCATAGAAAAGCAACACACACAGATAATTACATCAAAGCAAATAGTTTCAACCCAATTCCACACAAACATGCAACCATCAACAGTCTGACACACAGATTAGTAAATCTACCTCTCAGCCAGCAAGAATATCAAAACGAATACCATCAAATCTTAAAAACTGCAATTAAAAATGGATATGGAAAAAACCTTGTAGATAAAAAACTAAAATTATTCAAACTTCAAAAGAAATTAAAACAGATCACAGCTCTCACACCAATAAAACAAGAAACTAGATTTGCTAAATTTACTTACCACCCCTGGGCCACAAAAAAGTTCCAAAAAATATTCAAGAAATACAATATAACATTGGCACCAAAAAACAATTACAACATTAAAAACCTACTTCACAGTAATAATACTGATAAGATAAAACCAGAGGAAAGGTCAGGCATTTACAAAATTAAGTGTAAAGACTGTGAAAAAATTTACATAGGAAGGACAAAAAGGAACATAGGCACTAGAAAGAAAGAACACTTCAGGCACTTAAGATACAAAAATATTGATAAGTCCGCAATAGCAGCTCATTTCTGGTCTGAAAATCATGAAATTGAAGATAGCACAGAATTACTAAAATACGTACAAAAACATAGTGAACTCGTCATATGGGAGAGGATATACATAGAAAAACATAAAAACCAACTAATGAACTTTGAAATCCCGCTAGAAGAGAATCCCACATTTCAGTTCATCACTGAATCAACAGATGGCAGCAACAACCCCAGAATTACCCACACCGCTGGATCTAGCGTCAGTCGCACAAGAGCCGTAGATGCAAACGAAGATTTGCGAAACATGTCCTCAAAATAGGTACGAAAGTGAAGCAGATGTGTAAAAATGCGACTCATCTAAAATTTAATAATACTCAGTATGTTTACTTTTACATAGAAAATGAAACTAGCTACAGTGAAGCAATGAATATTACACAATGGATATTACTTTTATTAAAAATCTCCACCCTTCGTTTTCCAAAATATTCTCTACTTTTTTTTCTTCTGTTTACCACACTGTTAAAACATGTGGCAATAAATCTCTGTCTCTGTGGTTGCTCACCTTCCTTACAAGAATTAACTCCAGCCAGTGTTCTGTTCTCTTTGGTTTCTTCAAATGCTTTTCCATGAAACTGCATCTTTCCCATTCCACCTAGCAATTGTACATTATGTTCTCATCTATGCAATATAAACATGACATTTATAATGAAACCTCGATCTCTCACAGATGGTCTATAATTAGGTTTCAGAAGATCCAAAAATTAGAGAAAAATTACCAATAAAATGCCCTTAAATTTTGAGCAAAATGGTGTTAAAATTATGAAGAAAACAAAGACTGTAAATTCTTTTTGCAATTTAATTATTAAAATTTAAAAAAAAAATTTTTTATAATGACTATAATTAGAAATATTATATAATATATCCCACATATACTTGTATTTATACTCTAGGAAAAGTTTATACAGTAACATCTTAATTTAATAGACCCCTGTTCAATGGTCTTCAGATTTAAAGGACTACACTTGGCATCGGTTATAAAATAAATTTAAATGAAATCTGCAATGATTAAATTGTGGCATTGTCAAAAATTACAGTAAATAAATGACCTTGGTTGTAATTGTTTCTATGGAAGGAGGTTCTGCTGCATCGACTCAATATATTAGTGGTCGATGTTCTGCTGTTTGATCGAGAGGGCTAGTTCACGCATCTTCTGCTACATTTGTGAAAGTTCACAAAGCTCAGGGGTTCACAGGACTCTTAGCTTCAGTCTGAATTGGGCATTCTCTGGTGCATGTAGTACTCTTGTGTTCATTATAGGTCTACTCTAGTTTTGTTACAGTGTGGAACGTCTGGTGTTACAAGAAAACGTGTAAACTTGAGCTTAGAAGAATGGCTGGACATGGATGAGGGTGACCAGATTCTGAGTTATGAAGAGATTGTTGCAAGTGTTCTTCAAGAGGATGAAGATGAAGACTACAAGAGTGATGATGAATCTTTGTAGTGTGTACATAAATTATCTGTAATAAGTAGAGGCCAGATTTGTAAGCACAATCAAGTGGTGAAATAAGCAAGCATTTAGGCACAAAAAATGAAGCAAATAAGCAATTAAAAATAAAAATTTAATCATAAACACAGTTTTCTTAGAATTCTTGCCTTACATAAACTTGTTATAGTACACGAGGGAGGTTATCTTGAGAATTGTGTGAAGCTCCTGCGTTTGTTAGTGAAGAAGTTTTTAAAGAGTGGAAAGGATCTCTCAGCGTCGCACGACATTACTGAAACATGTGGAAAGCTCCAGAGTTCTTCTTGAGTGAGTTCCTCTTCCATATACATTTCTGTACCAGAAAGCTTTTTAAAAATGTTACACAGTGTTTCACAACCAGGGTTTTTCATTAATACTTTGCTGAGTTTCTCAAAGGCAGTTTTAACAATACCATTAGTCTCTGAAGACGTTACTGAAATTTTATCTATCAAAGAAAGTTAATGTTCTAAGGTATTATTTCAAGATCCCAACTGTGTCATTATAGCAGAAACAGTTATGGATGTACTCTATCTCATCTTGGAAGTCAATATTAGCAATACACACATCCATAAAAAGATTAATCAAAAGCAAATATAAAAACAAACAAAACCAATCAATATCTAACAAAGCCAAAGATAAAAAATGGAACATTTTAATTAAAAATCCAGAAATTATTCCAGAAATCCCACGTAAAGCTGCAGTAGCAAATTTTAGATTAGTTACGGAACATGATTATTTGCCAAACACTTACACAGAATAGGAATTTATACAAGTCCAAATTGTCCTCTGTGCAACAAAGAAGAGGAAATGACTGAAGAACATCTTTTAACCTGTGAAGCCCTACCTGCCGGACCCAATACACAGAAATATTGGAGAGCAAGAGAGCTAATGGCTTCATTGCCAAAGCCTAGCATTTGAAAACAACAACATATGCAATACATTGCTTTGCTGTGGCAATGCCGCATGCATCTTCTGAATGTAAGGAGTACAACACTGCTTTTACTTCATTGAAATGTTCTGCATAGTATAGCACAGCCTTTAACAAATAACCCCATCAAGTTAAAACTGGCTGAGGAGTTAAAGACAAATTTGGAAGAACTTCAATAAATTTTTTTTTTTTTAATTTTAATGGGTGACAGTACAAACGCTTTCTTTATGCTAGAGACAAGAAGATCCTCATCTTTATATTGGCTCCTAAGTGAGACGATGTAAACTGTCTGAATGATAAAATGATGGCTAGGAGTGAAAATTTACTTTTAAATTTACATGATTTTTATAAAATAAGCCATTTTAATTAAAAAGCATAAAATAAGTAAGCAAACCTTGTATTTCAGCAAAAAAGCATCTAGACCAACAAGTGCTAGCCTATTATGAACATTTCAAATAGTTTTGCTCCTTTATCATAAGGAAGCAATATTCAAGTGGGAAGCAAATGGGTATTGACACTTTTTTCAAACTCACTGCTTCACTACTTCTGCCTTTCTAACCAATAGTAAATCATGTAAAGTAAATGGTATGTACCAATAGAACAGTTTCAGTTGTTTTTGCTTCATTTTCATTCATTTCTCAATTTAACAATCTTTCAATTTTCTGGACAACTCCTGGCCCCTTTAGGTCCACTAAACCAAGGCATACCTTGTGAGAAATAAAATGTTGACTAGATGGTGGATGCAATTGTCACAAGTGTTCCTTTGACAAGAACACATATGTGAGGAATGTGCTGACATAACTCCAGCATTATCTGAGAAAGATTATGGCTCTACTTTTAATATATCAACAAGGTTTACTGAACTCATAAAAAATTTGATCTTGTATCAACAGTGCTGAATATAAGATGCTAGCGAATGAACTGGTATTGTTTTTTATGAACGTAGCATCAATTTATGACATCACAAGCTGTTGTGGTAGTAATTCCCCCCTGACTCCTCCAGGAAAAACATACCTGCACACATTTTCATATAAAAGCAAATGTTGCTTTTCTTAACGTAGAGAAGCACCATCATTATCTACATCAATAAGGATAACTGCATAAACATGTATCCAGTGATTCATTAGCAGACCATACACACAACAGAATTCAGTAAGCAGCCTCAATAATCACTATACATGTGAGTAACGTTAAAAAGTGTGTTTAAAAGCAAAAAACTGAAGGAAATGCAACAAAAAGTGTAACATTTCTAAAAATGAACCAATATATATTAAAAACTACAAAAAATGCAAAAGGATGCAAAATAAAACTATTTAATATTATATCGAGATTTAATGGTATTGGAACACCACAGTGAAGCGAAATAATTATTAATTTATAGATGAGTCATATTTATTACACATTGGCTTCACTTACGTACCTATTTTGAGGACATGTTTCGCAAACTGCATCGTCAGCTCTTATTTCATCACTAAATCAACAGATTGCAGCAGCAACTCCATAATTACCCCCACCAATGGATCAATCTTTAGTCACATAAGAGCCGACGATGCAAACAATGGTTTGCGAAACATGTCCTCAAAATAGGTACGTAAGTGAAGCTGATGTGTAATAAATACGACTGATCTATAAATTAATACTTAATATTAGTTCATTTTTTAGAGAAATGAATTTAATTTGCATTCTGCACTTTTTGTGTGAGTCAGAAAAAATATTATGTATCATCAAGTTCCTAGCTCTATTTGTAATTCACATTCTAGCACACATGATGCAAATTCAGTACCAAGGAACAAGGAAGATAACATTGTACAGTGCTTACGTAGAAAATGAAGCTAGCTACAGTGAAGCAATAAATATTACACAAATAAAAATATTTGCCACTAAGGCTTCACTTATCTTAAGAAATTGGTGTTGATACTTCTTTTCAAATGGAAATTGATTTCACAAACAAATCGCTTGCATCCTCAGTCCACAGATAAACTCCATTGTCAAGGATACCGGTTACCATGCCTTTTCTTAATTTTTTTTTATTACCAACATCTGAAAACGAAACAAACCTAAAAATATAATCAACTGTCGGTATTCCAATATTCATTACGCGATGTTTATTTTTTAACATAAATATATTTTCCCACACTATTGAATCTATCGGACCATTTAATTGTTTTAATAATTTCACTTCAGGATTTATTTCATGGTTAAATGACCAAAAATGATCTGCTATGGCCGACTTATCAGTTTGTTATACTTAATGTTAGGAAAATGTTCTTTCGTCCTGGTTTCCAAATTACGTTTTGTCTTTCCAATATAAACCAGATCACAATCTAAATAATTAAATTGATAAATACCAGATTTTTTATTATTAGGAATTTTATCTTTTCTAGAAAAATGTAGTACATTTTAATGCTAATTTAGTTAATAACTAATTTAATACTAATTTAATACTAAATTGCAATACTAAAAATATAAATTAAAAAAAAATATATATGTAAATTATATAAATTTATATAATTTAATAATTTAATTAAAAAATGGAACATTTTAATTAAAAATCCAGAAATTATTCCAGAAATCCCATGTAAAGCTGCAGTAGCAAATTTTAGATTACTTACAGAACATGATTATTTGGCCAAACACTTACACAGAATAGGAATTTATACAAGTCCAAATTGTGATCTGTGCAACAAAGAAGAGGAAATGACTGAAGAACATCTTCTAACCCGTGAAGCCCTACCTGCCGGACCCACTACACAGAAATATTGGAGAGCAAGAGAGCTAATGACTTCATTGCCAAAGCCTAGCATTTGACAACAAAGAAGAGGAAATGACTGAAGAACATCTTTTAACCTGTGAAGCCCTACCTGCCGGACCCACTACGCAGAAATATTGGAGATCAAGAGAACTAATGGCTTCATTGCCAAAGCCTAGCATTTGACAACAAAGAAGAGGAAATGTCTGAAGAACATCTTTTAACCTATGCAGCCCTACCTGCCGGACCCACTACACAGAAATATTGGAGAGCAAGAGAGCTAATGGCTTCAGTGCCAAAGCCTAGCATTTGACAGCAAAGAAGAGGAAATGACTGAAGAACATCTTTTAACCTGTGCAGCCCTACCTGCCGGACCCACTACACAGAAATATTGGAGGGCAAGAGAGCTAATGGCTTCATTGCCAAAGCCCAGCATTTGAAAACAACAGCATAATTTAATTAAATAATATATTATAATATATATATATATATATATATATATATATATATATATATATACATTATATAATATTTAATATAATAATTTAATATAATTTAATTATTAAATTTATTTTAAAAATAATACTAAATTTTAATACTTATTTAAATTAATTAATAAATGTTTATTAATTATTAAGTTTCACTGCAAGGTGAAGAGTTTATAAAAATTAATAAAGACTCTTTAAAATCTTTTAATATAATACTTAATGAAGTGAAAGTTATGTCGGACAAAGAAGAACATTTTGTAAAAGTTAGTAATCCTGTTTTACCTAGAATTTATGCCCTTCCTAAAATTCATAAACCTGTAAATAAAATGAGACCTATTAACTGTATAAATTCACCAACTTACAATTTTGCTAAATGGTTACATAAAAATTTTAGTAATTTTGATAAATTTGAAAGTTTAAGTATTAAAAATTCTTTTGAACTAATAAAAAAGATTGTCAGTGTTGTATTATCTACAACTGATAAACTTATTTCTTTTCATGTAACTGCCTTATTTCCTAGTATTCCTAGAGAAAATTTTTTAATTTATTTAAAAATGTTGAATTCAATAAATTTACACGAGGACTTAATAGAGTATTTTGTCAAACTTACTGATTTTTGAAACAGTAGAGCCAGACTGAAAAATTCAATGCCATATCCGGGATTTTTATTTCCATTACTGATTTTTGTTTGGATTAAAATTTTTTCACTTTTAATGGTGAATTTCTTTTTAAAAAAAACTTCTGGCTTAGCAATGGGTTTCACCTTTTCTTGCTGATCTTTTTGTTTTGTTTTTTTTCTTTTGAAATTCAAGTCACTAAAACTTTCCCTTTGATTTTTAAAACATGGTATAGATATGTTGATGATAGTTTTGCTATTGTTCCTGAAAAACAAATTAATGATGCTTTAAAATTGCTAAATTTACAAGATAAAGCTATAAAATTCACATTAGAAACTGAAATTAATGGATTTCTTCCTTTTCTAGATTTGAAGATAATAAGAAATAATAAGATATTAGATTTTGGTATTTATAGGAAATCTACTCATATTGATAATTACATCAAAAATAAAAGTTTTAATCCTTTTCACATGAATTTGCTGTTTTTAATAGTTGATTATTCGATTAATAAATATACTCCTGAATAAAGGAGAATTTAATAAAGGATATAAACATATTATTAATACTGCTTTAATTAATGGTTTTAATAAAGATTTTATACAAAAGAAGATTGAAAAATTTAAATGTCAAAAAACTGTTAATGATATTTCTACCCTTAAAAAAATAAAAGACGATTATAATTTTAAAAAATTTGCTTGCCATCCTTGGGTTAATAAACATTTTCAAAATTTTTTTAAAGAAGTTGGTATAACTTTAGTTCCTCAAAATAAATATAGTATTAAAAATTTACTACATTTTTCAAAAAAAGATAAAATTCCTAATAATAAAAAATCTGGTATTTATCAGTTTAATTGTTTAGATTGTGATCTGGTTTATATTAGAAAGACGAAACATTAATTTGGAATACAGAACAAAAGAACATTTTCATAACATTAAGTATAAACAAACTGATAAATCGGCCGTAGCAGATCATTTTTGGTCATTTAACCATGAAATAAATCCTGAAGTGAAATTGTTAAAACAATTAAATGGTCCGATAAATTTAATAGTGTGGGAAAAGGTATTTATTTTAAAAAATAAACATCGTGTAATGAATTTTGAAATACCGGCAGTTGATTCTATTTTTAGGTTTGTTTCATTGTCAGATGTTGGTAATAATAAAAAAACATAAGAAAAGGCATGGTAACCGGTATCCTTGACAATGGAGTTTATCTGTGGACTGAGGACGCAAGCGATTTGTTTGCGAAATCGATTTACATTTGAAAAGAAGTATCAACATCAATTTCTTAAGATAAGTGAAGCCTTAGTGGCAAATATTTTTATTTGCGTAATTGTTCAGTGATTTTACTTTTTTTCACTTTTGCTTGGTTGTTAAGCATTGCAACACAGTAATTCTAATCACTTTCACACAGATGACAATTTTTGATTGAGGAATTGTGAACTTGGGTCCTTGTAGATTCATCACAACTGGATAACACTTCAGAAAGTGTTCATAATACTTGATCTTTGAATGAAATCACATTCAATAATATACAATTTGAAGGTTTAACAACTAACAATAATGAAATAGGAGCATACAAGTTGAAAATTTGCATGTGCTTTTCTTTAATTTCCATAAAAATTGTATATTTTTACAGAAATGTGTAAAATTCATAAGCTGATATAAATTTCACAATAAAATCAGTCTAACTTAATTATATATGTTCAGCTTGCCTTTCAAAATTTGCAAAATTCATAGCTGTTAATTTGTCCACTCTCTATTCATTTGACATTCCTCAATATACAAGATTCATATAGCTTTGCTTGCACTGCCCGCCTCGGTAGCGTAGATGGTAGCGTGTCTGCCTCACGTTCAAGAGGTCCCAAGTTCGAATCTCGGGTAGGGTGAGTTACCTGGATAAGGTTTTTCCAGGGTTTTCCCTTATCCTGAAAGACGAATGTCGGGCAACTCTAAGCTCCATGGACCCCGGACTCATTAGAGCATCATTTCACCCATTTCATTCATCGTCCGATATGACTTAACGTTGGAGGACTTAAATTAAAAACAAACCAGTTAAAAATGGATATGGAAAATTCCTTGTAGATAAAAAACTAAAATCATTCAAACTTCAAATGAGATTAAAACAGATCACAGCTCTCACACCAATAAAACAAGAAATTAGATTTGCTAAATTTACTTACCACTCCAGACCACAAAAAAGTTCCAAAAAATATTCAAGAAATACAATATAACATTGGCACCAAAAAACAATTACAACATTAAAAACCTACTTAACAGTAATAATACTGATAAGATAGTGCAGTGAGTCCACTTAATTTCAGAGTTGACAGCTTGAAATCCAGTGTTGTGTCCAGACCTCGCAGGCTCCGTCAGTGCTTATGCCTACACAAACTCTCCACTCAAAACCTTGCTCTGAAATAAATCCATCAAATGACTTAAAGACATCCTCAGCAGTGTTATGCAAGACCTCTCTGCAAAACAATAAGTCTTCAACAAGCTCTTTCTCGTGTTCGTAACGTACAAAAGCTAACAAACGAGACTTGTCAGTGAAATCAGTACTTTCGTCAAGTTGTGAAGCATACATTATTGTTGACTTTAACCTCATAATTAGCTGGTCCAGGACATTTTGAGATACATCGACAATTCTACATTTAACTGAATCATTTGATAGTGGGACTGTGTTCAGCTCTTTGACAGCTGAGTCACCAATCATTATGCTACACATATTTTTAGCTGCTGGCAATATTAATTCCTCAGCAGTGTTATAAGGCAATGAGTAGCGCTACTTCATAGAAAGCTAGTGTTGCTTTTTCACTACTGGTTCCAGTAGAAAATTTTTCTACTCTATATTTACTCATTTTCATATCTTTACTATTTATTTTAAAAGAATCAAGTTTCTTACCATTGCAATCCGGATGTTTTGGCTCTAAATGTCTTCGCAGCTTAGCAGGCTTCATTGCGTCATTAGTCAGTACATCATAACATAAAACACATTGAGGGTTTTGTTCATCTTAAATTCCAGCTTGAACAAACTTAAATATTCTTTGCTGTACTTTCGCCGTTTTACTTTTTGCAGATCAGCAGAACAGCAACTAGTTAAACTAGTAGGCTCACTACTATAACTTGCCTCTTGATAGCCAGTTATTGTAGCCTTACGTTTAATTGATCCAGTCTGTAAGCAACAATTAATGTTGAATGGCGTGAATAAATTCTCTTGATCCACAATTACAAACTGTTAGGACAATCAAACACTATCATCATTGGCTTCTACGCAGCGAGAAGGACTGGTTTGTTGTGCATGCGTACATGTAGCTGGTGATAGTGACAGCACTGATTCAGACCTGCGTGCGCAGGCTTGTCTGATTTCACCCGCACCTCAGCTAACCACTCACGCTCAGTACGGTTGCTTCGCTGCTATTATAACGCTACACTACATGCCCCCAACTGTTACGTTGATTGCACCTCTCAGCTGCAATTACATTGTTACGACATAGCTGCATAAAAAATGTTAAGTAAAACTTATGAAATAAATACGACCCATCATAAAACTAATGTAGTTTGGCACCGAGGAGATAAGTGACTCACTAAATACAATTCTACATTTTCTATTGTTTCAATTCAACATTATAACTTGACTTAAGAAACCCCGTCGAGGACAGCGGACCACACTTTGAGAAACACTTGTATGAGGCTTACAGTTGATCTAAAATGCACATTACTTTAATTATTATGTCGCCATTTTGCTGCATAGAAAAAAATTACTTGTGACATAGTGTTATCTTAAGCAAAATAATATAAATGAAGTTATTTCCATTGATGTAGGTATATGCCTGGGGAGACAATGATCATGGGCAGCAAGGTAATGGCACCACAATAGTGAATCGGAAACCAGCACCTGTACATGGTTTGGAAGATGTGCATGTGAACAGGGTGGCTTGTGGTTCCTCACATTCCATCGCATGGACCACTTTCAACATGCAGCCACCCAACATGCATGAGCCCGTCCTCTTCACAACTTCGAGTGATCCACTTGGAGCTTCAGCTCTAGGTAACTAAGCACTTTTCAAGCTTACCGTTTGTCTTCTATAGAATACATATATGTAAAGATTATTAAAAAAACATATGATATCCTAGATTTTAACTTTTCTTGTTGAACAAATTATTATTCATCTGTGCTTGCATAGCTATGATTGTGATATAATCCTAATGGTATTGTTGAATAATATAAAAATTTTCAGATATTCTAATCAATCTCTTAAGGTAACATAACACAGTCTTGTTAGAACACTATACCAAAATTTACTTAACAGTGAATTTTTCACTTGGGACTTTATTGATAATTTATAGCTTTTAGAAGATAAAGGATCAGAAGGTAGAGCATAGTTGTAGCTAGAAAGGATACATACTAGCAAACTATTGATATATTCTAAATATACTTATACAATTGTTACTGACCATTTTTGTTTTCAAACCATAGGTATCTTTGATGGTTCCTCTGAAGATAAGAGTCAAGCTCAACAGCAGAATATATCAGCCAGCAAATCTCCCCCAATTTCCCTTTCTCAAATTATTTTATCCCTGGATTCAAATTTGGCAAAACAGCATGCTTTACAACATTTATTAAATGCTCTTCAAGTGTTGCATGCACGGAATGCAGTAGTGGCAGCTCTTTCCAGTCATTCTAGCATAGCAGGCTTAGCTTCTGGTGGTAAGCATTATTTATTTACTAATTCATTTATTCAGCATGCTTCAATCTATAGAGGAGATACACATTTATCAAAATGGATCTGCAAGAGTCATAGTTTACAAATTCCTGTATAAAACATTCAGTCTCTTTGGTCATTAACAGAGCCCAAATTTTGATGACCTAAAATAATGACCCAAAAAAGGAGCAAAAGATTAATAAAGTGATTAAAAACCGACTAAAATATTTCCTTCAGTTCAGAGTATAAGAGAGCACACTTCATATTTGTATAACATTACAGAAATTAAGAATTAATATTAATTTAAATTCATAAATTTGTATGTTCTAGGAAGATGAATGTATAAAAAAAGTTGTAGGTTATTTAGAATTATTGCAGTACACAACCAGCAATATGCACAGGCTCTCAGAAGCCAGGGAAAGCCTGTTGCTGGAAAGCACATTCTTATACTGTGAGAGAGTTTTCTACATCTGCTGATATAACTGGAGCATACTTGAAATGTGCTAAATCACTGGCAGTAAGATCTTCAATCGAGGAAGTATCAAATGTTAGCACTTTAAAAATATGGCACAAAGTTTTGCATCCAGAGTTTTTAGCAAGAACACTTTTCACTTTCTAAGATACCTTTTCTTCAACTTCTCCCCATGCAGTTTTCAAATCAAATGTAATTTTGTTTACTAGAGCTAGAGAACTGTCCAGTCTTGCACTTTTCTCCTTTACATTGTGATTAATAATTGTGTTAAGTAACTGAAATTTGCCTTTATAAAGGATAGCTGGCCTTCAATTTTACTGTTTGAAAATAATGTTTTATTGTATTAATTGTAATAGCATGATTACCATTCAGTATTTAAAGAACATCAACTATAGGTGATAATATTGCCTGTCCTGTCAGTATAAGCATAAAATTCATCCTGTGAATAAAATACTTTCCTATGTGTGGAATCACAATTTCCTTGCACTACTTTCAGTGCTTCTAATATAGTTGTAATAAGTTATTTTAGTTGGATGAAACATTTTAAAAGTAACCCATATGCAGCTTAATTTAGAGAAATTCCCAATCAAAGTAATTTATGAACAAAAAAAAAGAAAAGAGTACTGCAGTAGTATATTCATCTATGTTGTAGTAGTGCATACATGTGTAAAGAGTATAGGAAAATCCTTAAATTATGCACGTTATCCTTTCCTATAGTCTGCATAATTACATTATTTTCTGATATTGCAAGAAATATTATCTTGAAAAAAGGTTCCTCAAATTACTTTCAACTGTTTCAGTGAAAGTACGAACCCCAGACACACCGCCTGAAGGACTAGCTAGTCATAGCTCTTCAAATGCTCCTCCATATGAAGAAGGTATAGAAATAGCACAAGGAGGAGGAGAAGCTCCAGCATCTGTTGCAGAGGCTGTGGGACTGGTAAAACAATCTTCTGTGTTTCTAAACAGCGGCTTTCTTAAGATTGAATACAATCACTGATTCGAATAGTTATCAATAAAAGCATTGTTAACAGTGAAGCTAATTTCATTTATAAAGACTAAAATGGAGTCATACCTTTTAAAACTTGTAACTTCACTCGCATCCTGTTACAAAATCAGGAACGTTTTCAAAACTGTTGCAGTTTCATCATCATCATCATCATCATTATCATCATCATCATCGGAGTCGGAGTCGGAGTCGGAGTCGCTAATCAGATGATGATGAAACTGCAACAGTTTCGAAAACGTTGCTGATTTTGTAAAAGGACGTGAGTGAAGTTACAAGTTTTAAAAGGAATGACTCAATTTTAGTCTTTATAAATCACTGATTCATTTACATTGGACTATTTCTGTACATTTGGTAACTGAACAAACTTCAGTAATAAAAAATATGATTACCCTGAGATCCCAATTCAGAATACTGTAAAAAAAAAAAAGGAGAGAGGTTAATGCTTTATTAGGTAATCTGTAAATGCTGCATTCCTTTAGAGAATATTTTATTTAAAGGGCTTATATTATTTCCATGGAAAATAAAAGTGCTTCTTAAAGTCTAGCCAAGCAGATATGTGTGCATGTAAATATTAAAAAACTTCACTCTGTATCTTTCTTTTTTTAATTTAATTTGATTGTTGACTTAACTATATTCTTTTAATATAATTTATTTAAAACCATTTTTCTTTAATGCTAATTTACGTCTGTTATCCATATGCCAGTACATCATTGCTAATAGCAGTAAAGTTAATATGAATTTTAAACTGTCCTTTAGGAAACTCTTTTATCTACAGTTTCAGAATTCAATAATTTCATTTTATAGTTTAAACCAGTTTACTGCCTAGCAAAAATAATTAATTGCAGCAAATTTGCAATGTTTTGTGAATTTAAATATGTTAACAAACAGTTAAAATGATATGTGACATTTATGTTGGTTATAATATTTCTTAGAAATTTAGAATTATGATCTGTATCTTTTTCTGCTAAAACTTATGCACCAAATTAATCCAAAAAGTAGAAAAAGCTATAGAATTATAAAATCTAATATTCAAAACAATTGGCTAATATTCAATAAAATTGTATTAAATTAATTTTTAAAAAAGTATATATTTTTGCAGAGTTCTCACAGTACACCAGAAAGTGAGCAGAGCCCAATGGCAGCTTTTCCTTCTTTATCAAGTTCTGTTAGTCTCTCATCTCGTGCCTCAAAAATGTCAGCCAGTGCCATGAGTGTTATTGCTGCAACAATAACTTCAAATGCACAGGTAACTAAGAAGTTTTAAAATAATGCACTTTCTATCTCTGGTCAAATGATTAGACTACCTTTTTCTAACATGGGAGTTGAATTATCTTGGCTAAATGTTTAGACTAATTTCTGGTTCTCCTTGCTTAGTTGTTAGATCACTTTTGTTACACCAAGGGTTCATTGGCCAAGGCCAAATGGTTATCCACCTATCTCTCACCAGGATAACCCAGACTACATTGGCTGTCTCTGAGATGATTCTCTAAGGCATATGTTCAGACCTCTTTCCTATTGAACCTGTAAGTAGTGTTGCGAACCCGATCGCGATACCCCCCAGGGGCCTACTTCGGTAGGTACGGGTTTGGCGAACCCGGGGTCCCGAGCCAACAGTCTCCCTCGTGTGGGTTCCTCTTCGTGGCTGAGGGAGACGGTCAACAGGCCCACCCACGTGTAGGCCGTGCGTGGAGACCCGTGTCGGTGGAAAGGTTAGTCCTGGTGGTTGAGGGATGCGTATCTGAGCTCGTAACAGTGTTTTTCTGAATTCGGGGAGGGTACGCATTACTAATACACTACTTTGGCTTCTGCTTCGCCTAAACGGGAGGTTAGGGACTAACCCACCCCTAATCAATCGGCCAGGACTAGGTATTGTACCGACCTCCAGGGTGAGTGGGACGGCGAGCTCGCTATATCCCCTGTGTAGCCCTGTCATCCCAGTGGGATGACCCCTTGTTGGGCTCCGTGGTGGGTGGGGAGCACTGGGGGATGAATTTTTTCGCCAACTTACATGTCAAACCTTACCCAAAAAAATAATCTAAAAACTTGCAGAAATGGAAAAGAAGTAGCCGAGTCTTGTGGTCCTCGCTACTTGGTAATCAGTCGAACTGAAGAAGGCCAAAAGTTTACGACCGTTAACCCCTTTACCATCCAGAGGGGATTAGACAAAATTGCTGGTCCGGTCAAATCTTGTATACGGGCGCGAAATGGCACTCTCCTAGTTGAGGCGCAATCTAACGCCCAGGCGGCATCGTTGTTGAAGGCAAGCATGCTAGGGAGTTACCCTATATCGGTTACGGTACATAAGACCCTGAACTCCTCGCGTGGAGTGGTAACCACCCGTGCTTTGGACGGTATGTCCAACGAGGAGATTCAGGAGAACCTGAAAGACCAGGGAGTAATATGTGTGTACCGAGTGCAGCGCAGAGAACGTGGGGAATTGTTGCCTACTCGTACCCTTTTCCTTACTTTTGATAGAGTAGATCTTCCTCAAAAGATTAAGGCGGGTTACGAGAGTATTGAGGTTAGGCCCTATATACCAAACCCCCTGCGGTGCTACAAGTGTCAACGTTATGGTCACACTAGTCAACTGTGTAACGGATCTCCAGCATGCGTGAACTGTGGTTTGGCTTTACACGAGGGTGAGTGCTCCTCGCCCATTAAATGTATAAACTGTGCCTGGGAGCATCCATCTAGCTCCAAAGACTGCCCACGTTTTGTGGAAGTAAAGGCAATACAGGAGATCCGGGTTAAGGAGAAGGTTTCCTTCTCGGACGCCCGGAAGCTCCTGCGTACTCGCTTGCCCTCCGTCCCTAGGTCCGGTACTTATAGCTCTGTCTTGGCTAAACCCGTACCTAGGAAAGAAATTGCAACGCAAACCTGCGGTGCAGGGGAGCCTACCATCTCAGACAGAGTTCTGGTCCCCACACAAGTACGGAAGTCCACAACTACATCACCAGCGTCGGCAAATACATCGCCTAAACGGACGAAGGAAACTAAAACCCCAGCCCCGTCCCAAGCCAAACCATCGACTTCTACATCTAAATATGACAAGCCGGTAATATACGATCCGCCGCCTAAAGTATTTAAGACCAGTTACGAGAGGACAGATTTCCTTAAAGATTCGACCCGTACTCCTAGGAAGAAGAAAACCTCTAGGACATCTCGAAGCTCTTCTTCTGAAGAGCTTTCTGGTGATGAGTCGGATCGACGACAGTCATCTTCGTCGATCTCGGTGTCCAATAAATTTGAAGCCCTCGAACCTAAGTTTTGTTTAGGGAAAGGGGCTTCCTCCGCCGAAGAGATGGACCAAGAGGATATCGACAACAGAACATCAACAAAAAAGCGCCAAGAGAAATCGGCAGAAAAAGGTGTTAGCCCTACACCGAAGAAAAAGGGTAAGCTGAATCGGCCACCGTTAAAGTCATCTTAATGTAGACCAATTTTACAACCTATCTCCTTAGCTCCAATGGCTATCCTCCAATGGAACATGCAGGGTTTAAGAACGCATCAACCAGAACTGGAAATTTTGCTCAGTAAGCATAACCCCTTAGTGGTATGCTTACAAGAGACTAAGCTACGACCGCAAGACAAGTTTAAAATTCGACGCTACACACCACTGCGGTGTGATATTGACACAGAAGAGGGCATTCCTGCTCACGGGGGCACTATGATGCTCCTCAGGGATGACATATTTGTAGACCCGGTACAGCTGCAATCTGATATACAATCTGCCAACCATCGAATTTTGCATTTGCAATGTATATCTCCCGCCATCAGATGACCTCTCGTTAATTGACCTTGAAGATCTGGTTTCCCAACTTTCAACACCATTTCTAATAGTTGGAGACCTTAATGCCCATCACCCACTGTGGGGTTCAACTCGGGCATGTTCGAGAGGCCACCTCATTGCAAAATTCTTGGAGAGCAATAACTTGGTTCTCCTGAATTCCGGAGAGCCAACGTTCCTCTCAGACGCTTATAACACCTGTTCGCACATCGATTTGGCAGTATGTTCATCCCAGTTAGCAGTTTCATTGCAGTGGAATGTCATCTCTGATCTACATTCCAGCGACCACTTCCCATGTCTTCTTAGTCTCTTAGCACACGATGTGTCTCCCTCACGTAACCCTAGATGGCGCTTTGATCGTGCCAACTGGAACCTTTACACCCAGTTGGCTGTCTTTGATTACAATGAGCACGATTCTGTGAATGATCTAGTCGATCATCTCACAGAGACAATTCTTTCCGCTGCAGAAGAGTCGATTCCACGTTCGGCCACCCAACCTGGTCGACTTCCTGTCCCGTGGTGGAACGACTGCCGGAATGCTATTCGTGCTCGTAGACGTGCTCTACGGGTATTTCAACGACACCCTACCCAAAGTAATCTAATTGAGTACAAGAAAGCGCGTGCAGAGTCTAGGCAAATAATAAAGGATAGCAAAAAGATCTCATGGAAAAACTTTGTCTCATCTTTTAACAGATGGACACCATCATCTGTTGTATCGGATAGGTTAAGGCGCGTGGCCGGAAAATCAACCCACTTGCCAATCGCTGGTCTGAAAACACCTGCAGGAGTTGTTGTTGATCCGTTTGTCGTGGCTAACACCTTCGGCTGTGCTTTCGCTCAGGTGTCTAGCTCAAGTAATTATGCTCCTGAGTTTATCTCAATTAAGACTCAGGTAGAATCTCAAGGTTTCGTGTTTAGTTCCAGAAACCTTGAAGATTATAACCGCCTCTTCACCTTGGCGGAGTTAGAACACGCTCTTTCATCATCGCGACTGACAGCACCAGGACCGGACGGAATCCACATTCAAATGTTACAACATCTCTCACCTGAAGGTAAGGCATACCTGCTTGAGGTCTATAACCGTGTTTGGGTTGATGCCATGTTTCCGGACAAGTGGCGAGAAGCCACCATTATAACCATTTTGAAACCTGGCAAGGACCGTCACCTCCCTTCTAGCTACCGTCCTATTTCCCTCACCAGTTGCGTCTGCAAGGTGATGGAACGCATGATAAATGGGCGGTTGGTATGGTGGCTGGAAACGCACAACCTACTGAATAACATCCAGTGCGGTTTTCGACGACGCCGTTCAACAGTGGATCATCTTGTGTCCATGTCGACACAGATTATGAACGGTTTTCTTAAAAACTGTCAAACAGTCGGAATATTTTTTGACCTCGAAAAGGCTTATGATACGTGTTGGCGTGCAGGGTTGCTACGTACTCTGCACACCTGGAATATACGTGGACTCCTACCACTCTTCTTTCAGGAATTCTTGAAAGACCGCGTATTCCGAGTAAGGGTTGGCTCGGTTCTTTCGAACCTTTTCGTTCAAGAGAACGGTGTACCACAGGGATCGGTGCTAAGTGTTACATTGTTTGCTATTGCGATTAATTCTATCTCGAAATGTGTACCTCCGGGGGTCTCGTCATGCCTATTCGTAGATGACTTTGCCGTGTACTGTACATCTCAGCGCACTTCGTTTATAGAGCGCCGTCTTCAAACCACCTTGGACAACCTTAAGGTTTGGAGTTTAGAGAACGGCTTCCGATTCTCTGCTGAGAAAACCATCTGTGTGAACTTCTGGCGTCAGCAGAGTCGACTACCTCCAAGGCTCCGGCTAGGCGCTTATCTACTACCGTTTGCAGATGAGCCGAGGTTCCTTGGATTGATATTTGATAGAAAACTTAGTTGGGCGTCGCATATAGCACAACTGAAAGCACGATGTGACCGATCTTTAAATATCTTGCGGGTACTAAGTGGAAAATCGTGGGGAGCGGATCGTACAGTGTTATTGCGACTGTATCGCACACTCATCCGTTCCAAATTAGATTATGGTAGTATCGTTTATGGCTCAGCACGACCATCTGTGCTGAAGAGATTAGACACAGTCCATAATTGTGGCATACGTATAGCAGTTGGGGCATTTCCAACGAGCCGAGTTATTAGTCTGTATGCTGAGTCTGCAGAACCTCCTCTGCAGTACAGGCGCAACATGCTATTAGCAACTTATGGCTGTGGACTTAATTGCATGCCCACACATCCAACGTTTACGCCGTTCTTTAACACCTTCATGGACGTGCGTTATAGGAACACTTCTATTAAACCAAAGCCACCTGGTTTTCGTTTCCGGGAGCTCCTTAGACATCTTAATACTGAAATGCCCAAGATGTATCCTAGGGGGGAGAGGACATACCCTCCTTGGTTGTGCAGAGCGTCCCACGTTGATCTGGGCATGACCACACATGATAAATCTACCATGTCTATGTCTAGTATCCGCACATGCTTTTTGGAATTTTTATCGCGATATCAGGACCATGTAAAAATTTACACCGATGGGTCCAAGAATTCAGATGGCGTTGGTTGTTCTTACGTGTGTGGAACCGAACCCTATACATTCGGATTCCACACTAGCACTTCCATTTTTACTGCAGAGCTCTATGCAATATACCGGGCCATTTTACACGTACGTCGACGAAAGTTGGGGAACTGCTTAATCCTGAGTGATTCCCTCAGTTCACTTCAAAGCCTACGGCAGCTGTACAACTACCACCCTATTGTGCAGCGGATACAGGATGCCCTCCACGTTTTACACGATTCTGGCGTTAGCGTGGTGTGTGCATGGATCCCTGGTCACGTAGGCTTGCGGGGGAATGAAATGGCGGATTCGGCAGCCAAGACGGCTACCATGAAGCCCAGGGTTTGTCTACCATGTGTGACATCGGAAGATTTTAGGGCCGTATTGCGGAGAGCTGTGCAAACCTGCTGGCAGGAAGAGTGGTCTGCTCTCCGCAATAATAAACTTAGATCAGTCAAGGAACTTCCGACTCCCTGGGTTACCTCCTGTCGGTCATCTCGGCGCGAGGAGGTGATTTTGGCTCGGTTGCGCATTGGGCATTGTTATTTTAGCCACAGCTTTTTATTGAATAGGACTCCCGTTCCCGTTTGCCCGCTGTGCAGTGCTGACCTGAGTGTTCGTCACTTGCTTTTAGATTGTTTTAGCTTGGCACGTCTCCGCAGTTCTCTCCAGCTGCCGGCCAGCTTGGCGGAGATCCTCGCGGATGACGAAACGGCGGTGAGCAAAGTTTTAGCGTTTGTTTCAGCTGTGGACTTTAGAATTTAAGCTCAAGATTCTTGTTTTTTTTTTTTTTTTGTATATATATGTGTGCAGTTTTTAATAGATTAATATATAATTATATATTTTTTAGAAATTTTTATATCTGGCTTTTGCCATGACTTGTTTTTTAAAGGGCGCTGATGACCACCGTAGTTGAGCGTCCCTATACACATCATCATCATCATCCCCCGATCGCGATAGCGGGGCTTGTTTACACAAAAAGCCTGGAGATAAGGAGTATGCCGGAAGATATGATAGCACAAGATAAAAGACCGATAGGGTTACGCTTCTGGAAGATGATAGAACATTCGATTCCTGTTTGGTCCAGAAACATCTCGAATTTACGAAATAGCTATTTAAAGACGTGACGGTTCGCAAAGAGTGGTTGGGTAACAGTCAGTGTTGTTGTAGCGAGAACTAATGTAATCAGCTGCAAGTGTTTGTTACTGTCCTCGACCTTGGAAGATTGTTTGATGTAATGTTGTTACATGAGAATTGGACAGTGTATTGCTACGGAAATAAAGAAGATTTTTAATTTCTGCAACTCGGCCTTTTAATTCTACGAACCCACATAGTTACAATTGGTGTCAGGAAGCGGGATGACATCACCTAGATGATGGAAGAAATGAAGACCGAATTAACAACGAAGAAGGAAGCTGCAAATAGCAACTTAAGCGCGATGATGACCGCGAAGATGACCGACACCAGGAAGAGCAGCTGGAGGAACGAGTAAGGACCGGCGTTGCAAGGAGCACGTCGGCGCCGTCTACACTATCTCCTCCAGTGACACTGTGCACCATCAGCCGACGGATGAATGACAGCCTCATCGCAGATGGTTGGGTACGAGGGAAGCCGTGCTGAGTGCTCGTAGACACCTGGGCAATCATGACCGTCATCAGACCCGACGTAGCCAGGGGTTCGCCGTCGATAAAACCGAGCTGACCATACCAGCTAGTGACGGCATCGGGTGAAACCTTGACCGTGGAGAGGGAGGCCCTGCTGCTGTTGACCTTGGGATGGAGTGCCTTGCATCAGTGGGTGTTCATCGTGGAGGTGGCTGAGGAGATGATGCTGGAACTGGATGCCCTCAGGAGCCACGAGGCGACGGTAGACGACGACAGGAAAGTCTTGCGGCTCAATAGAGAAGAGGCATACTCTGGCAACGCGAAGAACGCCTTAGAATCCACAGGGTCGTCGTGAAGGAAGATGTGGGTCCCCGCGAGAAAGGAGGTGGTGGTGACGGCGCGACTGGAAGGACAGCGAATGAAGAACATTGTTGCCGTGCCGAGAGGTGCCAGTGAGACTGTTTAACCTAGCGGACATCGATCACGACGTCCAGGCCGGAACGGAGATGAGAACGTGTGAGCCCGTGGTCATCGTGACAACAATCGACAAGACACAGGAGCCGGTGCCAACGCAACACCTGGGGCCCCAGCTGGAAGGCTTACTGGAGAGGGCGGCCGATCACCTGACCGCAGAACAGCTCGAGAAGGTTCGACAACTGCTCAGACGATACCAGCACGTCTTCAGCCAAGGCAGAGAAGGACTACTGCGTCACCCGGCAAGAGATACTGGCAGTTGTAAACACATTGGAGCACTTCCACAAGTACCTGTATGGTCAGCAATTCCACCTGAAGACTGACCACTCTGCCCTAACCTGGCTATTGAGCTTCAAGAACCTGGAAGGCCAGACAGCACGTTGGGTCCAGAAGCTGCAGGAGTACGACTTCAAATCTGAACATCGTAGACGGAAGAGCCACGGCAACGCAGACGCCATGTCCCAAAGACCCTGTCCAGAGAAGTGCGGCAAATGCACAAGAGTGGAAGAGAAGGAGCGTGCTGCAGCAGTCTGAGTAGTCACGGCAGTGCCTGCGGATGGCTGGGATAGCGCAGGCCTGAGGAGGGAGCAGCTGGCAGACGCAGACTTGGGGTCACTGTTGGGAGAAGTGGAGGCTGGGACGGGGCCGGTCTGGGAACACATCGCACCGAGGAGCGCCACCTACAAGTCGTACTGGGCCCAATGGGACTCACTGAAGACAAGAGAGGGCGTGTTGTTCCGGGTATGGGAATCACCTGTTGGGAAGATGCAGACAGAACAGTTGGTACTTCCCTGAAATAAGGTCCTGGAGGTCTTGGAGGAAGTGCACGTCGGGACTTCAGGAGGACACCTGGGAACAAACCGAACAATCGACAAACTTCAACAGCCATGGCAAGGACAGTACCGGGTGGTGAAGAGGACTAGCGACGTGGTCTACCGCATCCAGAAGGTGCCCCGAGGGATGATGTTGGTGGTACACCTGGATCGTCTGGCCCGCTATGATGGAGCTGTTCAGGACGACCAGCCTTGAGGAGGGAGCATTGTGGCGAACCCGATCGCGATAGCAGGGCTTGTGTACACAAAAAGCCTGGAGATAAGGAGTATGCCGGAAAAAATAATGATAGCGCAAGATAAAAGACCAATAGGGTTACGCTTCTGGAAGATGATAGAACATTCGATTCCTGTTTGGTCCAGAAACATCTCGAATTTACGAAATAGCTATTTAAAGACGTGACAGCTCGCAAAGAGTGGTTGTGTAACAGTTAGTGGCCATGCCGTGGCTCAGTGGTTAGACCGCTTGGCTCTCACCAAGGTGGCCCGGGTTCGATCCCAGGCGACCGCAAAGTGAGATTTGTGGTGGACAACACGGCGTTGGGGCGGGTTTTCTCCGGGACCTCCAGTTTCCCCCGCCATCTCATTCCACCGGTGCTCCATCTTCATCTCATGTATCATCAGTGTCACCGCCTGCGGTGCCGTATGTAGTAAAAGCGGGCGTTAAACACTACACATTTATTGTAACAGTCAATGTTGTTGTAACGAGAGCTAATGTAATCGGCTGCAAGTGTTTGTTATTGTCCTCAACCTTGGAAGATTGTTTGATGTAATGTTGTTACGTGAGAATTGGACAGTGTATTGCTATGGAAATAAAGGAGATTTTTAATTTCTGCAACTCGGCCTTTTAATTCTACGAACCCACATAGTTACAGTAGTAACAGATGAATACAGTAGTGAAAAAGTAGAATCACATTTAAAAATTTAGTGCCATAGCCAGGATTTGAATCATTTGAGCTAGGGACCATGATACCATGCCAGTAAAACATTCAATTTTCCATTTGCACATTTCCCAACAAACCACAAGATATCTCAAATTCATATGAGAATTTAATGTTGTTCAGACATTTTGCTATTGTAGCTTAGTCATCAGAACAACTGGTAGACGAGAAGGTCCAAACCTTGATTATGACATCCAATTTTTCAGTCTTTCTACCTTTCCATACTGTCTCCTATATAGATAAAAGTGAAAGAACAGTTAAATTGCCCTCGCACACAGCAGTGTTTACTTTTAAACAGTGTTTGTGTCTGCACCTCACACATTTGCAATCTCCCCTTTCTCTATTCCTCTTCTCTTCTCCTCTTTCAGGATAATGGTATATAGCAGTCCCATGACTCTCAATTAGTATAAAAGTCAGTTCAGAGCAAATAATAACTCTCAGTAATGATAGAATTATAACATGTTGGAAACTTAATTACAGCTCTGTAATACTTTTAATGTAGATATATCATTAAGTAAACACATACCCCAAAAATATTTGTAAAAATGATAGATTAGATTAGATTAGATTGATTTGCGTTCAGTAGGTTCACTTGTAGCCAGAAAAGGCTGTGAACATTGAACATGTCTAGAGGTATAAAGTTTAATAGCATATATATGTACAAAAGTTAACATAAGACACATATTATAGTACACAGGCAATATGAACAACAATATGGAAAACAAAGCAGGGATAATTATATATATGATACAAAATGAAACACTTTTAAAACCAGCTTTCACTTGGCTTATGCCAGTACGTCTCAACCTTTTTGCAATGGATACCATTCTTGTTATTTATTAAATACATATAGATTAAAAATAAACTTTCAGCTTGCATCAAATATTTATAAGTTATGATTTGTCATTGGAATAGTTAAATACTACTTGTAGAGCTACAGAAGCATTATCAGGATAATTTGTCATTCAGATAATCTTGTACAGAATAAAAAGATTTTGAGCAAAGGTACTCTCTAACAGCTTTTTTAAAAGCACCGAAATTATCAACTTTTTCTTTAAGAACATTAGGAAGTGCGCCAAATATTTTGATAGTTTCATAATACACACCTTTCTGAAAGCAAGAAAGTTTAGCACTGGGATAATGGATATTATACTTTTGTCTAGTGTTTATTTTGTGAATTACATTATTTGTTGCAAATAAGGCACGATTGCATACAAAGAATTTTAGGATCGAGAATATATACATGCAAGGAAGCGTTAATATCTTCAATCTTGTAAAAAGATCTTTACAGGAGCATCTGGTGTGGGTGTTAGTAATGATTCTTATAACCCTCTTTTGCATAAGAAATATTTTTTTACTTTCTACTGAGTTGCCCCAAAATAATATTTCATATTCCATAATAGAGTTAAAGTATGCATAATATACTAATTTAAGTGTGTCAATAGAACTCACATTAACCAGCTCTCAGATAGCATAACAGGCAGAGCTAAGTTTAGGTAAGATACAATTTATGTGAGCTTTCCAATCTAAACATCTGTCCACTTGAAGGCCCAGAAATTTTATGCTGTCAATTTCTTCTAATAACATATCATTAACCCCGATTTCTATTTCAGTATGTGATGTACGACAGGTTATAAATTTGACCACTTTTGTTTTGTCTAGATTCACAGATAATTTGTTTGCTTTAAACCAGCATGACATACAGTTCCAAACATAATTCATTTTAATTATACACTATTTTTGTAGCTGATAACAACTAGATATTTGAAAATGTTACAGGTTGTTGGCCAGACTGAAGAAGCTGATCCAATGCATCCCAATTTGGATGACTTTACAAGTCTTCTTGGGCAGGATGATGCTCGCATGTTGGTGGATTTGCTCAAACTAGCAGTAGCTGGCAGAGCTGTGGAAACAGCAAAGGAAACAATAGTTAATGTTCTTATTGGTAAGACTACTGGAAACAAGTTTAGTGCACATTTACATAATGAAGAAATATGTGTGCTTGGAGGAATTTAGTAACAGTGACCTCAAAATTAATTTGAAAAACTATTTGTAGTCACGAAAGTAAAGCAGATGTGTAATAAATACGACTCATCTAAAATTTAATAAATATTTGTAGTCAGTTTTTTGACATTTCATCACTTACATTTTTATATTATTGAGGGGTTAGTTTCAGGATCCATCACTTCCATTTTCAACCTCTATCCAACTATCGTCTGTTGTCATCTGCTCTGTTCTTTATGGTAGTGGAACTATGAACTTCAAATTATCTATTGGTGGGATTTCCAAGTTCATTACCCGGTCCTTATTTTAAGCATGTGTAGACTATTCTAAACAAGTTGAAGACTATATTGCTGACATACAAATTGCCTTACAAACATTAAATGAAGAAAATAAAAAACATAGTAATAAACAAATGCTCCAGAATAGTAGAACAAATTAAAAATGAAAAGAAAATGAATGCTAACAACCACATCATGAAAGCCCAGTTATTTACACTAAAGCAGACATGAGGAATAAAATAGTAGTAATTTTGGAAAAATTAAAATACACAAAGAGGATGACCTGTTAAATAGTAATTATGAAAAAGTAGAAGCCAACCCATTAAGCACTGCATAAAATCCACAAATAAAATTTCATAAGAAAGCAAAGTAATCAATAAGAAAGAATATTAGAGTAGATAATCCAACATTACCAAGAATAAGTGGGCTGCGATAAATTCATAAAACAGGAAAAGCCATGATACCTATCACTATAACATAAATTCCTCAACATATAATTTGGCCAAATGGTTACTAAATAAATTCAGTAGCTTCCCAAAATTTGTAACAGCAAATTTAAAACACTCTTTAGACCTGATAGAAAAATCGAAGACATAAATTTGGACAAAAATGACATGATTATTCTCAAGCATACCAACAGAAAAAATATAGACACTGTTAAAAAAATGGCTAGCTAAAATGGAATTGGAAACAGTAGAAGAAGAAGAATAAGAATACATTTCATTTAAAAAAAATTATGCATTGAACAAAACTTCTTCATTTTTAATGGGAAATACTACAAGCAGAAATCAGGGTTATCAGTGAGCAACCCACTTTTACCCTTTTCGGCAAATTTATTTATGAGTGCATTCAAAATGCAAATTAAAAGGGCCTTCCAATGGATCTTCAAGGTTTGGTATAGATATGTTGACAACATCTTTGCAATAGTTCCAAATAAACATTTAGATGATGCATTAAAACTACTCAGTCTGCAAGAAAAAGCTACCAAATTCACAATAGAAAAGGAAGTCAATTGACAACTCTCCTTCAGAGAGAGTCAGAAAATTACATCAAAAGTCATAGCTATAACCCAGTTATACATAAACATGCAATAGGAAACAGTCTTACACACAGACTAGTAAACATACCCATGGATAAAGTAGAATACTTCAAAGAACAAAAAGCCATACTTCACATAGCAGAAGAAAATGGATACCACAAAAGTCTGGTATTTAAGTAAATTAAAAAAGGCTAAGTTAAAGAAAACCATTAAGGAAGTAACTACATTTACAAAAGAAAAAGAAAGCAACAGCATATTCAGTTTATTCACATACCACTCGAAAACATTTAATTAATTCTAAAAGATCTTTAAGGGACAAAATATCATCTTGGCACCTACAAATAGATACTCAGTTTTAAAATTGCTAAATTCAAAAACAAAAAATGAAATCGCACCAATTAACAGATCCGGAATAAACCAAATAAGTTGTAAGAATTGTGAAAAAAATGCTACATAGATAAAACTAAAAGAAAGCTAAAAGCCAGAGTCAAAGAACACGTTAGAAATATCAAACTGAAACAAGAAGATAAATCAGCAGCAGCATTTCATTTTGGAAGGAAAACCATTACATTAACTCAAATCCAAAATTACAAAAAAGTGTAATAAACCAAAATAAACTGACAACATGCGAGAACATATCCATATGGAAAAATAAGGACTGAGTAATGAACTTCGAAGTCCCACCAGTAGATTATTTGACGAAGTTCATAGTTCCACCACCAGAAAGAAGAAAACAGACTACAGACTATAGTTGGATAGAGTTTGAAACTGGAAGCGACGGCTCCCAAAACTAGCAGCTCAATAATATAAAAAGTGACAAAGTTTCAAAAAGTCTGACTACAAAAAAATATTTATGTGTATATATAAAGGTATACATGGCTTCTATACTATTGCACCAATTTAGACACTAAATTCAAAAATGAAAATGTTCAAGTGGAATCTTAGTAGGGAACTATTAATACTTTGGAGAAACTTTCTTTTGTGCGATGCAAGAAAATTTTCTAAGTCCAAAGGTGCACATATGCGCATGCACAAGCAGACGACCAGCTGGTTCTTGCATTGCAGCCAACATGAGAAAGATATGTAAAACTTGTAGCCAACCTCTGCAAAAATGCCCCAGACATAGGTGATGCAGTTCTTGTGCAAAGGAACATGGTTTGAGCAGGTAAAGCTATCGCTCAGTCAAATTTTGTTACTCAAGCACTGCTTTGCACATAAACAATCCTACGACACGACGATAATGGAGTGCTCTGTAGGAAATACATGTATGAGCTCACGCACTGTGGTTCAGCTTCTGCTGTGAACTGTGCATGATATCAAATGTTACCAAGTATACTGCAAGATGGGAAATTGGCAGTCCCAGCTACATTGTTCAAATCGACGAATACAAAATATGACGATGCACGTTTCATCATGGGCGCGTCGTAGAGGGCAACTGGATCTTGGGAATGATAGACATGGAAACAAATGAGGTGTGGATGATGATATGCCCCAACAACAGGAGGGATGCAAAAATTCGCTCTACAGTCGAATTGCAGCACCCACAATGAAACTATTGTTGTCCTATTTTGCATTTGTCGATTTGAATGACATGTCCGGAAACGTCAATTTTCCCCCTTGCAGTATACTTGGTGTCATTTGACATCATGCACACTTCGTGGCTGTAGCCAAACCAGTCCGATACAGTCCGTGAGCTCATACATGTATTTCCTACGGAGCACTCCATTATCGGCGTGTCGTAGGATTGTTAATGTGCAAAGCAGTGCATGAGTAACAAAATTTGACCGGATGATAACTTAGCCTGCTCAAACCATGTTAGTGTTTAGTTAGCTATGTGGTGTAATTTAGGTACTGCTTTGTGTTAGTCTGCTAGATAGTGTAATTTTGGGACCAGTAAGACTGTTGGCAGCATTGCGTTCAGTGGAGAAACAAGCATAGTTTGGCTACACTGAATTGTTCAATATGGCTTCATTACGCAGTAAGTAACTAAACAAACCATTAATAATGTTAAAAGAAT
The DNA here is from genome assembly GCA_030765055.1 of Mantis religiosa. Classification (NCBI taxonomy): domain Eukaryota; kingdom Metazoa; phylum Arthropoda; class Insecta; order Mantodea; family Mantidae; genus Mantis; species Mantis religiosa. The sequence goes on along the minus strand of CM060947.1, from coordinate 88,197,321 downwards.
GCCCTCCAACACAAATTGCACTAAAAAGTAAATAAATTATATTAAAAATTATGGTTGTATATAAAAACATCAAAAGGTGTGAAAGAATTAGAAAAAAATTGCTGCGTTGCATATTAGAAAGAAGAGCCAATACTTTTTGAAATAAAGTTTCTTCTTTGATCACTGCAAGTGGTTTTCTTCTGAGATTGATGATATCATGACAAAGATTTTATTTTCACATTTCTGGATAATATACCAATATTAATTTTTTTTTTAACAGCTTCTGTTTTATGCTCCATTAGCAAGTCATTCTTTGAGTTTTTTAATACGTAGATGGAATATGATCATTGTCATATTTATTTGTTTATTTATTTACTTTTGGACATTATGGGAATAAATTTTATTTCATACAACTCCTAGAAAAGCACATACTGTTATCGCTTATTGATCTGCAGTTGGTGCAAAATTTTATGCAGAAATTTTGCTGAAAGTGTTATGGGTTTCTCTGAATCCAAAAAAGCTGCAAGGCTACCTATCCATAAGACCATATAATTGTGGATTTGTCTCCTCTTGCATTTGCTAATTGGATGCTTCTGTAGCTTCTCGTTATTTTTCCTTCTAACAGAACTGGCTCACAGAGTTTTGCCACCATGTGCAAATAATAGCAGGTGCCACCACACTCATACTTTGAGAAATAACTTATTTTTTTAACAGCAATGTGAGTCTTCCATAACTACTTTCTTTCATGCAATGTGTTAATTCAAATTTAGACTTGAAGTGCATTTTTTTATTATATAAATGAACAAAAAGTATGCCCGCCTCGGTACACAGATGGTAGCATGTCTGACTCATGTTCCAGAGGTTCCGAGTTCGAATCTCGATCAGAGTGAGTTACCTGAATAGGGTTTTTCCGGGGTTTTCCCTTATCCTGAAAGATGAATGTTGGGTAACTCTAAGCTCTAAGGAACCTGGGTTAATTTGAGCATCATTTCACCCATTCCATTCATTGTCTGATATGACTTTAACATTGGAGGAAGTAAATTACCACAAAAAAGTATGGCATGAACACCTGTTGTGCTCAGGATGTTTCATCAATGAGAGTCACATTCAGGGTGACCTTTGGTGCTTGTTGGTCACCAGTTTGATTACAAAAAATCTGCAGAAACTTGCTACATATCAAGCATGATTTGTAATTTTATCATATTTTGTTAATATTTTAAGATTTTGACACCCCTAGAATCTGGTGGCCTAGGCAATGACCTCTTTTATTTCCATTGAGCTGGCCCAGCCTTATAATAACAGTTGCATGTTAACTTTTTTGTAATTTACGTTCTCCAACATTAAGTCATATCGGACAAAGAATGGAATGGGTGAAATGATGCTCGAATGAGCCCAGGGTCCATAGAGCTTCGAGTTACCCGGCATTCATCTTTCAGAAAAAGGGAAAATCCTGGAATAAACCTTAACTAGGTAACTCACCCTGACCGAGATTTGAACTCAGGATCTCTTGAATGTGAGGCAGACATGCTACCACCACACTACCAATGCGGTCAAGTTAATTTTCTGTTGTTTCATTATCCTTAGCAATTAAAAATGATATTGATACATTTTCAGCCATGGGGAGTGCTTGCACAGAAACTCGAGATATGCTTTTAGAACTGTGTGTCACTGAATTAGAGGATGTGGCACAAAACACACATTCAATTCATCTTGCTCCACAGCCAGTGGTACAGGAAAGCGGCCATCCATATACAGATGATACTACACTTACTGGGCATGTCAAAATACCAGGTAAAGTACATGTATAAAAGAAAATATTTGTACATGTTTGACATTCATTATGTTTGGGGCAGGGGTGGGAGAAGGAACCATCCTTTGGGAATGTAAGCAATTTAAGAAAAAAATACATACTTCTGTGTTAACATGCACCTTGTTTTTCTGCAGTCACTAGAGACTTTTTTTGTCATTACTGAAACTATATTTTAAACCATAATATACAGGGTAATGTGTCTATATCACAATACCTCATTTCATATACATTGTAAGTAATGCCTATATCTAATTCAAAAGGTTTTGTATTCCAAGTCCTAAAACATGAGATACAACTTATTTAGAATAGCGGGTTCAGTTGCAAAAATAAGTTGGATTTTGATGCCTAACCTCTTAAAAGTGTAATTTAGTTTATATAATTCATCTAGCTTGATAGGAAAACCTCTCTTAAATACTAGTTATGTGGTATTACAAATTCTTCCTGAACTTGAGAATTATTTTTGAGAATAATATGGAACAAAAGGCAATGTTTCATAATTCTCATTAGTAGAGTAATTGTAACAGAAACTCCATAGAAAAATAGCTTTGTTGTCAATTTCCAGAATATCACATGGCATGTAGACTGTTGATGGACGGGGAGAGATTGAGTGTGATAGTGAGGGATAAAGAGAGGAAACAAAGTGAGAAAAATATAGATGGAGGGAAATATAAAAAGGAGTAGGGGGAGAGATAGAAGGAAAGAGAAAAAAAAAATCTCCACAATTATAATTGTCGCATCGTAAGTTGGTGATTGGCGTTTTGCCTCCATGTGCTATTCAGCTGCGAAAACAAGCAGAGGGGATAAACACGTCACTGACACGTCATTGCGGTCGCCTAGCAACCAACAATCCACCAATCAAAAGTAAACTGTTGCCATAGCAACCGGGCACGCTTATCCTGCGTTGCAAACTCTATCGCACTACACCACGTGCTTTATGCATGACGCTAGTCTATCGGCATGTTGAGGTTTGCAATAAGCAGACAGTGCTACTATTGTTGCTTCGCTTATGAATCAGCGGTATCACAATACCGTCGTCGTTCGTTGCCCTTTACTATGAGACGGTATGCGTTGTTGGAAGGGAACAGGTGTGGATTTAGTTTCAAGGAATATCTTATGAGGTTTTCCGGGTGAATGACCAACCTTTACAGTTTAATGACCAACCCTTCTTACCTGCCTTTGTCCGGTCCAGTTCTAACATAAATAACCCTAGGTACTTAGGGTATTTCTTCCGGTCATCACTGCCAAACTAAGAGTGTACTGCTTCAACTAGTGAAGGTTTCACAGAGTGTAAACAACTTTAAAGTTTTGCAATATAATTCGTATGTTTCAGTGATCAACTTCAGTGTAACTTTAATATTTAGCTAATTATCGTTACTAATGGCTGTCACAAACACTTGTGCTACAGAAACAGACAGAAAGAAATTATCTGTGAAGACCACAAAAAATGTTTTTGGGTACGGAATTCCAATTAAAGGACAAGTAAGGGAAATTATATATGCGTGTTCAAGACCATTTAAAAAAAGTATGAATTGCTAGAACCGGTAAAAGCAAACCGCAGTTCCCAAAATATATAATAAATGAAATTGCTGCAGAAAAAGGCCACAAAATTATTAAACTTCCTCCCTACCATTGCCATTTTAATGTAATAGAGTTGATTTGGGCCCAAATAAAGGGATATCTAGCACGCAACAATACAGATTTCACTATAACATATGTTATAAAACTAACAGAAGCAATAGCAAAAATAAGTGCTAAAAATTGGGAAGATGCTGTTTGTCACACAAAAAAGTTATAGTAGCAGCATGAGAAAACGAAGGCGTTTTGAAAGAAAGTGGAAGAACTCATAATTTCCGTGGTAGATTGCAGTAGCTCTGACGGCAATGACGACGGCGACAACGATCAGAAAAGCAGTACCAATGACAGCAGCGACTCTGAGATAAGCGGCATATTCCCATTGGAATAGAATGCATAATTCTGTGCAGGTATGGCACTTTTGTTTCTCTAAATCTTAACTGTAGCTAACCATTTATTTTTTGTTCATTTCGAAGATTTCGTATGCTGTAATTAGGTAACTGCTCACTTAAACGTGTAGACAGTCTTACAGCAGTCTTATGATTAATACTGCAATACGCAAATTTTTAGGAATATGTGTGTGTACATTACCGCAGTCGAACTTCCTCCTCCCCTCTACCCACCATCTTCATTGCCTAGCACATGGAGAGGAACGGTAAAGTGGCAACGGTGCTATCCCCTCTCCTTCCTCACTCCTTCAACTGTCAATCACCAACTTATAATGCACCCATAATAGTCAATGTCATTTCTGCTGGTTTATAAATAATGCAGCAGTAACTCATTCACATCAAAAAGAAAGAAAGGAGCAACAAGCCACAAATCACTATTGGAAATTATTCCCTCCAAATATCATTTTCCAGTCTGTCTGTAACTATAACATACAATATAATTGTTCACCTTGCTGCTAACTCTTTCAATAGTTCCTGTCTTTGCAAAAGCAAATTAAACGTAAATCCCAAATCAAAATGACATTCAAAAAATTGTAATGATTAGTAACTAAACTTTAGTTTCTTTGACATTAATATATCTACACTACTGTTTGTGAAAATTTCAGCACACAATGAAGTTAAAAAAATAATAAACTCTTCAAATCTGTGCATAACCTCAGAGCCTGAATATTCATCATTTGGTGTAGCCTCCACGTGGTGCAATTAAAACTGTTATACACCATGGCATGAATCAAAAGGGTTCTGAATGTGTTCTTGCAGAATCTCCCTCCATACAGTTGGTATGTGAGCCCACAATCCATGACATTGGCTACTGGAGGACTGTGGCAAACGTGTTGCCAACCAACCATATCCAGACATTTTCAATGGACGACATATCAGGTAGATGTGTAGGCCAGGGAAGCAATGGTATCCATTGCTCTTCAAAAAGGGCTTGTAGATTTCTTGCAATATGTGACTAAGCATTATTCTGCTGAAATGAGGCCTGTGGAGATGCCTGAAGCAGACGGATTACCTGGGTACTACAGTCTCCCTCACATACTGGTTGCTGTTCAAAGTGTCACAAATTAGTAGAAGGTTGTTGTTACCCATGGAACCCAAACCATCACTCCTGTTGTTTATCCGCTATGCTGCTTAACAATTTTAAGTCTCCTGATAATGCTCACCATAACACTCACATGTATGCATCACTGTAGGACATATTGAAGCACGACTTGTCCAAAAAGTCATTCTGCCACTCAGCACACCAATAACATCATTTACATGCCCATTGCAGTTGCAGTTGCACTTAGAGTTTCTGGACAATGAAAGCCAATATAATGGCATGTGAGCAACCAGTCACATCTGCTGCAGACAGTAATAAATTGTCAATGCAGGTAGATTCACACCTATTGCAGAACTCCAACTTTGAGCCAACATTATGACCCTGCAGACATAATGGTGGTCAACCTATGCTCTGGTCATCTTACGTAGTCCATTACACACTCTTCGCCATGTTCAATCTTCTTCTATCCAGTGCTTCCACACATGAATCACTTTTGTAGTAGCATGTCCTGTAGAGCCAAAATGTCATGGTGTGACAAACCCACTTCCTGGATACCAATCATTCTGCCCCTTTAAAAGATCACTTGCATGCTGATGCGGCTTCCTGATGTTGACACATACTGATTTCCACCTCATTTGACTCTGTGCACTGATTACACTTGACTTAACGCTGACCTTGTGGGTCAAATATTACAGAGCCCGGCTTGGACTACATGTACCCTATTTCTGTGTAATCCTTATCACTCACATCCACCAAGTTTGGAGTCATTCAGGGAATTCTTTCATGGTGTTACAATTTTCACTAACAGTGTTATAACAGGACTAATTTCACAAATCCATTGTTTGCATTATTAGCCTTGCTGTTTACTACTGTTATTGCTACTGACCCTGGTGATGGGTTGTTTGTTTTATTGCCAACCATTGAAAGTAAAACAAATTTGTTAACAGAATTGACTGGCAATATATCAAAATTCATTACATAAACACTATTTTTCAAAACAAATATTTTTACCTAAATCATCATATCTATGAGTCCATCTAATTGCTTTAATAACTTTGCCTCTGGATTTATTTCGCAACTAAGTGACCAAAATATAAATTCCCTGTAGCAGATTATTTTTGGTCACTTAATCACAAATTAAATCCTCAGATGGAAATCATTAAATCAGTTAAATGGACCCATAGATTTGATGGTTTAGGAACAAATATTTATGAGTCCAATTACTTAACTTACTTGAGTTCACTATATCAACTCATAGTTCCAATTTATTTATTCAGAAAAAATTAGAGAGTCCATTTATACCTGAACTACTCAATTGGGGAAATATTGAGCTGTACAAAGTGTATGTGATGTTTTATTTTAAAATGTAACAAGTTAGCTGAATGGTTAAAATTAGTGTTGTAGGGCTGTCATGCTTTTATGTATGTATTGTCTTTTACTTCATGAAGGTGCATAAAATTTCATTATTTCTGCTTTTTACTCTGAATGTCATTCAGCAATAACATCCTCATGATTGTGCAGAAACTGTTAGCACTCAGCAGTGAAATAGTAGGTGAGCTTTATATAAACTATTCATCACACAGAACAAATAGTTTTTTCACCTCTTTCTCCTAATTATTATGTTTTACAACCAGGTATATTTAAACAATAAGTTATTTTTTTCTCATGAAATTAGAGTATTTTATTATTAACTCACTTTAAACAAAAGGATACTTATGTTGCTTTGTAGTTTTACTGATTGGAGTTCAGAATTTAAGCTCATTATATATTGACAACATATCGTTATGAATATCCATTGGCTATTTTCTAATAAATAAGTGGAATACTATAATGCTTCTAATGCTTCAGCCCTTTATAAGATCTAGAGAAATTTTTGCTGAAATATTTATAAAAAAAATTCAAGGAAACAAACAAGGAAGTCATACTTAGGTAACAAGCCCAAAGTTACCATTCCAACATAATAAAAAAAATGTATGATTTTGCAGATATTAATGCTTCAGTTAATAGTAAGCAGAAAACTTGTATCTTTCAATTAGATGAACTGTAGCATATACATCTTTAGTTCTCTGAAAATTATAGAACAGGCCCTTATAGTTTATATTAAGATATATAGTCGTTGTGCCTGTAAAAACGGCCATGTGAAGTAAAAGTAATTTTACAGGAGAAAGAAAAACCACTCTCTTATAATTGTTTTTTGATTTATGATTCATGTTAATGCAGCGTTTAATATCTTATTTTCTCAGTAACATTGGGTATTGCAATATCAGTTCAATTTTAGCAAAAACATTCTAGTAAAGGAAATTTGAATGAGTACTTCACATAGCTGATTAAATATGTGCCTTTTGTTTCACATAGCCAATTTACTAGACAAAAGGCAGCGTTAAAAGTATGTAATGTTTCTGTATTAAATTTATGTCTATCTTATTTATGTGTTATTAAAGTTAAAGCATATGATATAATGAGAAGAATTAACATAATTATGAAAATATTTTTGCGTCAGAATCAGAAGAACTTAAATTTAATTCCAGATGCAGAAGTTAAAGTGTGTCGCATAACAACTTAAAATAAACTATTCATATAGTCAGGCCTTTTGAAGTTAATACAAGGTCATGGTAAATTGTGACATAACTTCATACTGTAATTCTGTCAACAATGGAATCATCTCTGTGTATGAAGATGAAGCTCTGTTTTACTAACAGATCCAAGATAGTGCACTGTGTTGTTCGATTGTTACAACTTTTATTAGCCAAACGTATAGATTGCCACCAACTTATTATCAACATGTTTATTTCACTGCAGCCTTCAATAGCACCACAGTCCATTTTAGCCGGTCTGTTTTGCAATAATGTATAGCAGAGGATGACGTTTGGTGAAACTGGCACTGGATTCACTGGTTTCTGAAGATGCCTTACATTCTGCATACAATATTGTGGACAAAGTAGTTGTATTAGATATGTATTATGTTTATTTTAGGGTATTTTTGATATAATTTAATTTTGTGATGGGTTTAAATCATTATAAATGTGTCAGTATAACAAATAATTTAGTAAAGACATGATTTTATAAAGCAGTCAATTACAATTTTAACTTTTTAGAAACAAAAAATATCCAGGCTGACTGATGTATTTATAGTGGATAATTCTGATACAATTGGCATAAATGACACACAAATTGCAGTTCTCCCAACTGGTGGTGGAGCTGAATGTACCAGTTTAGACAATTGTAAACTAACTGAGACCCCAAATATGTCCACTTTATCTGATATAACAGGAGTAGAGCAACCTGACTCTGACGACAATATTAGATAGTGTAAATGAAGATGACAATGAAGAGAATGACAGCAAGAACTTGAGGAAGAAAAATAATAGCAGAGCAGATAATAAAGAATTAAGAATGCTTGGGAAGAAATGTCAAGTGCGGAAGAAGGATGCCAGTGTGTACATTATTGTGGAATGTGAGGGAAGAAAATTACTACCTAAAAGTTGTCCACACAAAGAGAGCAAATCAGGTAAAAGAAGTTCCATGTGCCATAAATTTGACAAAAATATACGAAAGAAAGTACATGAAAGATTCTGGAATTTTAATACCTAGGAGGAGAAAAAGGTGTATATTAATAGCCATGTGAACTTTAGGCCAGTTATTAGAAGAAGAAAAAGTACTGAAAAAGGTCATCCTACTAAGCAGTATGGCTATGACTGTTATCTACCCCTAGTAGATGGGTCAAAGGAAAGGGTGTGTAGAGACTTTTTCTTTCTACCCTGGGACTGAAGAAAACTGTTTTTAATAGCAGGGTCAAGGATTTCAATGAAATTAAGACAAATGAAACTATCAAAAGTGAAGAATCCAACATTGAAGCTGTGGAGGGTGTAAAGAGGAAACGTACTCAAGAACCATCAAATAAGAGGAAACTGCTAAAATCAGAATCTCTAAGAAAGTAGAGTTAATTTCAAAAGTTCCCAGCCACTACTGTAGAGCTAGTAGTTCATGTGTATATGTGGATTCAGAATTTAGATCTCTTAATGAAATGCACAAAATTTATAAGGAGTGGTGTGAACAAAGAGGAAATGAATCAGCATAAAGGAAAAAAGTTTTGTGAAATTTTAGAAAAACTGAAAATGTTCATACACAAACCTAGGAAAGACCAGTACACAGTTGTATTCGCATTTAAGGAAGGGAATCAGAAACAAGAAGATTATAATCTGCATTTCCAGAAGAAAAATGAAGTGCAAAAAGCAAAGGAAGATGCAATTTCTTCAGCATCTGATATTGTTCTTGTGGCTATGATGGACGTCCAAAGTGTTCTTCTGTGCCCAAAATTAACTGATTCTAAGCAGTACTACAGTCATAAATTACAAATACACAATTTTACAATTTATGTTAGTAACACGAAAGATGTACGCCTTTATGTGAGGCATGAAGGAGAAAGGAAAATTACAGCCAATGAATTTACAACTTGCATCCTTGATTTCATAAGGAAAAATTTGATGTACAAAAATGTCATTTTCGTGTCCGATGGTTGTGCGTACCAAAACAAAAATAGTTTTGGCAGGTGCTTTGGCTTATGCCTCAAGTAAATATCAAGTTGAAATTGAACAAATCACTGGAGAAAGGACATACAATGATGGAGGTGGACAGTGTCCATTCAACATTAGAGAGGCTGTTTAATCCATCAATATACACTCCTGCACATTATGTCAGTAGGATGGAGGAAGCTAGAAACAAGAAAAAAGGTTACACAAATAAAAATAGTTGCCACTAAGGCATCACTTATCTTAAGAAATTGGTGTTGATACTTCTTTTCAAATGGAAATCTGTGTTTATCTGTGGACTGAGGACGCAAGCGATTTGTTTGCGAAATCAATTTCCATTTGAAAAGATGTATCAATACCAATTTCTTAAGATAAATGAAGCCTTAGTGGCAAATATTTGTGTGTAATATTTATTGCTTCACTGTAGTTAGCTTCATTTTCTACGTAATAAGAAAAAAGGTGCCCATCCATACATAATAAATCACCTGAACCATTCGTTTTTCAAAAATTTTGAAAGCCTTCCACATCACTTTCTATCTATTAGACCAGGAAAGAAAACAGGCGATCCTACTGTCACCAACATATGAGCAATACTTTACAAAGAAGGGGAGGTTTTCTACAAAATTAACCATTGAGATGAGTTGCAACCACTTCCACAGCACAGGCACAAATTGAATGTAAACTGATCCTCAAAATCTCTATCATGACTCACTGAAGATAGACAAAACAAAATTTGAAAGCCTGAAAATGTTCAAGAACAAGAAATATCATTTGTTCTATAATAATCCAAAATATCAGTGAACCTTAACTTCTCCAAAGAAGGTATTCTTTCCAATACATATGAAAAGCTTTCTTTCAGATATATTGTTATAAATGCATTAATTGATATGTTTTATATATCTTCATCCACTTAGTAGTTTTTGTATGTGTAAGTCATTTATATTATGTTTTACGCCATTTGTGCTTATTTCTTGTGATTACTACTGGGCCTTTATAATTAATGCTCTCATAATTATAGCCTATTTCGTTTCAATTTAAATCTGTTTTTATCATACATTTGTATGATACATGTCCAGTACTGCAACATTATGTAACTGTAATGCTATGCTATAATTCTGTATGTTATTTGATTGTTGTATTACAGTGGAGAAAAGTAAATACTTTAATTTGTATATAATATTATATATTAAAGAACTAATGACTAATTTACTAGTGTGAACACATAAAATGAGATTTTGTATAATCAGCTATGTGCATGATAAAGCGCAACATAATGGAGTCAAGGTCGGCTATGTGCGAGAGATTCACATAGCTGATTTGGAACAAGTATCCAGTAAATAGCCAAATTTGCATTTTCACCTGTACAAGTGCAACCATGAGAGATTTCCATAGACGGTTTTCAGGATCAATTCTGCTTGTTTTCTTGCTCCTTGAGGTACACATAACTCATTTTCATAAAAAAGAAAATGTGCACATAGCCGATTTTGCAAGCGTATGATATGTATGCATATATTTGCATAATAAAAATTACATGCAACTAAAGCATTGCAGATCTAACAATGGTAGGACACCAGCTAACAAAATTTAAAAACTACTCTGTAAATCAATAAAATTAATTAATAATTGGAAATTTTTGAACAATGGGTTTGATCATGTTTACTGAACATCAGTCAATTATGTTTTATAACCACAACCACAAATAATGTAAATATGATATATAAGTACTAACTTGATGTGTGTTTGGAGGAATTTAGTAACAGTGACGTCAAAATTAATATAAAAATTATTTGTGGTTGGTTTATTGACACTCGTCACTTACTTTTTCATATATTTATGAAAAATATATTTCATATATTTTTTCATAAATATATGAAAAAGTAAGTGACGAGTGTCAATAAACCAACCACAAATAATTTTTATATTAAGTACTAACTTGTTATAATATATATTATCTGTTATTAATTGAATTGGTTGCTAACTGAGTATAGGAGCAAATGTTCCCAAAGCATGTTTAAGTTTTTAAAAGTAATTAAGGTAGCATAAACATTATATGTGATTGGTGAAATTTATTAACAGTGATGTCAAAATTAATTGAGAAAACTATTTTTGCAATTCCTTTCTTGGAAGTGTTGAAAACAGTTAGTTACTAACACTCCCCACATGGCAACCTTGGCCTTCGGGGTAACCTCACCCCACCAAGTGATGAAAACAGTGTTGTTATAATAAATTAAATTGTCACTAAACAACACTTACTTTTGAAAAGTAAGTGTTGTTTAGTGTCATTAATCGACCCCCTTTAAATTTAAACTATTTTTTTTTTTTTTTTTTTTGATACTTCGTCATTTACATTTATATATTATTGAAGGACTAGTTTCAGAAGCCGTCACTTCCATCTTCAACTTCTTTCTAAGGAAAGAAGGAGTTAGAAAGAGGTTGAAGATGGAAGCAATAGCTTCCAAAACTAGTCCTTCAATAATATAAAAATGTAAGTGACGAAGTGTCATAAAAACCAACTAAAAATAGTTTTTCAAGCATAAACATTACCAATATTCATTAAAATTAATAAAATGCTAGTACTACAATATTTACTAATGAATCAGCTTGTATTTTGCGGATAATTCATCTGTGCAGGTGCTAAAGGTCTGAGGGTGGAATTTGATAGGCAATGCTCAACAGAAAGGAGACATGATCCATTGACTATTCTGGATGGAACAGGGAGGACTGTTTCAATTCGTTCTGGTCGAGAATGGAGTGATTGGTCAACAGAAATCCGGATTACTGGTGAATATTAATTTTTATTATGTCTCACTAGTTTTGTAGTACTAGAATCAAATAACAAAAGAATAAAGCTGTTCTAGTTGTAAAAGAAGCATTAAAGCAAATCTGAGGAGTTTTCAGTAATGTAGGAAACAGCATATAATAGTGAAGTGCCATGATAGCAATGGAAGAGAGAGGATATGTGTGTAGTCAGTTGCTTGAGTGGAAGGAAAAAGGAAATAAGAAAAGATGTGAGTAAGCTTCGAAGCCTACAGAGGTATAATTAGAATTTTTTAGTAGGATGAAATTCAATCAGTTTAAAATGAATCAAAGTGTAGAAGAGAAGGCATACAGGTTTCTTTTATTAAAATGTTAAAAGTAGAGTAACGTTTTTGGAAAAGATATACTGTAGGTCCAAAATAGTGCAGAAGTGGAAGAAAGGAGTGGATTATGGCTCATACTAGAAGGAACACTTGAAATGTTGCTACAGGGTTGGGGGATTGATGAAGTCTTGAGAGTGAGAAGATTAAGAGGAGCTAGAATGATAATTATGAAACCCACTCCTGTGCACTTTGTTTATGAAGTGTTGAAGAAATCAAGCAACTAAAAGGAATAGAGATTTTTATAAATAGGGACTTACAGATGAAATAAGCTGTCTCAAAGGAAAATGCTCAACAAATGAAGATGGCAAAAATGGAAGAAAAACAAACCTTTATTTAAAATCTATGACTGTGGTTTCATGGGGAGATGGTGTCTCTTCATATTTAGTAATAGGATCAATTACAACAATAAGTTTAAAACAATCCTTGCAACAAATAGATTAATTTAATGGATGGAAATTAATTTCTTCACGCTAGCTGTATATAGGCTAAGATTTTGCATGGATAGAGTCAACATGAAAAATTCAATATTATGGCCAGGATTTGAACCAAGGATCTCCTGATTTCCGTCCAATCACTCTTACCCATTGAGCTACCATGGCCAACGTAAATACTAATAAAAGAATACTAAAAAAAATTACTACAGTGAATGGAATTTGAAGGTAAATCAAAATAACACTCAAATATCAAATGTTAAAATGGATGGGAGTGGAAAATGAGAAAAACAGAAATTGGTTTTTGCAAAAGGGAAGTATTGGCAGTTGTTAGAGGGTGTAAATACAGAATACTGATATTAATGTCAGGTGGTTACAACATGATAGTAGAAGCAAACCTTTTATATGGGAGTGAATTTTGGGGACTGGAGGGTAGATGTAAAGTTTTGGATGCAGTACACATGATGTTCTGTAGAGAAGTTCTAGGACTACCAAGCACTACAGCAAAAGAATTTGCCCAATTAAAAATGGCTAGAGTAGGAAGGAAAGTTGTGATCATGAAGAGAGCACTTAAGTTTTGGTTTAGAACTTTAAATTTAAATGAAAATAATCTGCTAAGACAATGCTTAGAAAACGCTCCAGGGGCCTACTGCTGTAGGTACGGGAATTGGCGATCCCGGGGTCCCAAGCCAAACTGACACCCTTAATGTGGGTTCCTCTTAGTGGTGAGGGCTCAGACAAAACACCCTTCCATGTGTAGGCCGTGCGTGGAGACCCATGTCGGTGGAAAGGTTTTATCCTGGTGGTTGAGGGATGCGTATCTGAGCTCGTACCAGATTTCTTCTGAATTCGGGGAGGGTGCGCATTTCCGATACACTACTTTGGTTTCTGCTTCACCTAAACGGGAGGTTAGGGACTAACCCACCCCTAATCAACCGGCCAGGATTAGGTCTTGCACCAAACTCCAGGGTGAGTGGGACGGCGGACCGCTACAGTCCCTGTGTAGCCCTGTCATCCCAATGGGATGACCCCTTGTTGGGCTCCATGGTGGGTGGGGAGCACTGGGGGATGAAATTTATTCCATTTATTATGGTAAAACAAAATATTAATAAAATTATTAGCAAAAGTGGAAAGGAAATAGCCAAGTGTAGTGGTCCTCGCTATTTAGTTATTTATAGAACTGAGGAAAGCGGGAAGTTTAGTACCGTGAACCCATTCGTTATTCAGAAGGGTTTAGATAGTATTGCTGGTTCTGTGAAAGCACGTACTAGATCTCGCAATGGCCCATTCCTGGTCGAAGCAGTTTCTTCGACACAGGCTTCTAAAATCTTGAAAGCCAATATGCTTGCAAGCTATCCTGTGCGCGTTGAATTGCATAGGACTCTGAACTCCTCGTGTGGTGTTGTGAACACCAGTGCATTGGATGGTATGTCCAATTAGGAGATTCAGGAAAACTTGGCGGAACAAGGTGTGACTAATGTAGATCGAGTTCACCGCAAAGAACGAGGTGAACTAGTGCCCACTCGTACCATGTGTCTTACCTTTGATCGGGTAGAACTCCCGAAAAGGATTAAGGCAGGGTATGAAGCTATTAAAGTGAGGCAGTATATACCAAATCCACTGAGGTGTTATAAATGCCAGCGCTTTGGCCACACAAGTGATTCTTGTAATGGAGTTGCCACTTGTGTTGCCTGCGGGGAAGTCAAGCATGACAATGCATGCACTTCACCCGCAACGTGTGTTAACTGCAGTGGTAATCATTCATCAAACTCCAGAGAATGTCCCCGTTTTATGGAGGAGAAGGCGATACAAGAGATCCGGGTAAGAGAGAGGGTGTCCTTCGTGGAAGCCCGGAAACTCTTGCGTATTCGCCAGCCTTCTGCCTAGGACCATTACTTATAGTGCAGTTGCAGCTAAGCCGGTACCTAGACGTGAAATCGCAACACAAACCTGCGAAATAAATGGGGAAGTAGTATCCAAAACAAACACTAACACGAACAACAGTGAGTGCCCCGACCAAGTCCAGTCCTAAGAAGAAGGTTTCAGCCAAGTCACCGCCGAAAGCATCTACTTCAAGAACAAGTGAATTGGTAGTATATAATGTATCGCCAAGGAAATTTCAGACCACTTATGACAGAACGGACTTCCTCAAGCTAAATAGTAAGACCAGTGAAAGGAAAGCTAGCCAGTACAAAAGTCCGCGTACATCTCTATCAACATCTGAGGAATCATCTGGAGAGGACGCCAATCGGCGACTTCCATTCTTGCCGGTCGCAGTTTCCGATCCTGTCGAGAGACCAGATTCGAAGTTACCAGTGCGTAAGCCATCCTCTTCCATTGACAATGTGGAGCAGGTGGATCCTGTCCTCACTGCCCAAACGACAGTGAGGAAAAGGAAGGAAAAACCTGCTGAAAGCCCTAGCCCTGCCCCAAAGAAAAGGAACAAATTGGTTCGACCACCACTGGGCAGGTAGCTTTTGTCATGGCAAGTTGATATTGAAAGTAGTAATTTTTATACATTTTGGTATTTTTTGGGTACCTATAGTTTTAATTGTTTTTTACCCGTTTGGGTTTATTTATTTTATTGACATTTTTTTTTATCTGTTTTTAAAATTTTGAATAATTTATACCTGGCTATTGCAATGAATTAGTTTTTTGTAAGGGCGCTGATGACCGCTACAGTTGAGTGCCCTTATACATATATCATCAGCAATGCTTAGAAAAGCAAGAAAAGCTTTTTAAAGGCAATGAATATAACCAGGAAAGCAATGGTCTGGGAGGAATTTGGAGAATAAAGGAAAACAATGTAAAGAGTTTTTGGAAAGAAGTTAAAAGATTTGAAGACAGAAATACAAACACTGTTTGCTGATATATTTGAAAAAGGATCAGAATCGTACATTACAATAAATAGTATATGGGAAAGAGAAGTATATTGCAATAAAATTTAGTTATTTGCCATAAACTTTACTTATTTTTTTAAGGGAACTGAACAGAATTCTGTGGAGAATAAAACTGAAGTTAGTGGCAAATAATTATATTTTATTGTAATTGTTATATTACTTTACTGTTATTAGCTTCTGTGTTTATGTATTTAAAGAAGTGTGTATTGACAAACTAAATAAAGAACAAAAAGAAGAAGGTGCAGCGTTGTTGAGAGCGGATATATGTAGTTTGAAAGTGATGAGAAAAGGTTTTCCTTGAAAACAATATGCGGGAGAAAAGAAAATGTAGAGCACATAATGTTTGAGTGTGAAGGGAATGAGTTTTGAAGAATAGAATGTATAAATGCTCAAAATGGATGAAAAATTGCATTAATTAAAATTTATAGTAAAACTGTATGAAAGTTGGAGAGCTTTTATATGAAATTAAAAAGAAATGGAATTGATAATTAAAAAGAAAAGTAAACAAGATATAATTTTAAGGAAAATTAATGTGTAGCTAGTAGAAATTTTATAATGAATATGGTAAATTAACAGCCTAGGCTACACACTTAGCCATATTTTTTCTTGTATTTTTTATTTGTAAGAAAGTGAAATAAGGAACATCATACTGTGGCAGCAGGAAACAACTCAGATCAATGCGTCAGTTACTTTTTTTTATTTGCCACTGAGAGGAGCAAAAAATGGAATATTCCTGTACAGCCACTGATTGACATCACAAGCCGGAAGTACGTGTCTTATTATTGTACAATGCTGATGTTTTCCAGAATATTCTAATTTGGGAAATGTAGAAGAATCAGCTTTGACAGTGTTCTTGTAATTTCGATTCGAGATACTTCAGTTTCCAGAACATTTCTTCTGTAACATGCTGATATAAAAGGAAGGTAAAAGCCATCCTAGAGTTTAGTTGTCATATAGCTGTGAGTTTGTTAGCCAGCCAGAGCAGTATTAAAGTGAAGAGTTAGTTATCTGAGACTTGGCAGTGAGTATCAGTGTCTGTGTGAGCATTGAGAAGCTACAAGCAGCATAAGTTGATGTTGCAACAGAGGTATAAACAGACTCTTTTCGAAAGTGAAAGTGTTTGAGTTAGCATTGGGGTAATAATTCTGGTGACAAATAAAGTAAGTTTAGAACAACTTCATGTTGTCATTTTGGGATTAATTTTTAACTACAAGGGTAATCAAAGAATGATTTAACTTTTTAATTTTCTTGAATTAATAAATCAGATTTGCAAAACTTTTATCTTTTCGGTACACATGTTCCCCAACTGTTTCAACATGTGCAGTTGTTTTGAACATTTAGCTCTTAGTTACATTCAAAAAAGTTATACATGTTTTGGATTGCTCTGTGACTTTATTTTTTAAAAAGATTGATAAAAATGTTTGTATAAATCATAGGAAGGCAGCTTCAAGAGTTGTGACGTATTGCAGTCAGGAGCAAGGCCTGCTGTGCATGTGATGTTAGGCAAGAGCAGTGTAGTACCAAGTTGCCTATATAAATGGTGTTGTGAGTACAGAATCTGAGGTTTCAGTCAGGGGTACTGCACTCGATGACAACAAATCAGCTGCCATGTACCTAGTAGAACTGTTAAATTTACATATACACACAAGGTAGACTTGGCTGATTTTTGTAAGAATAGCCCCCAAACCAGATTTCCGAGGTTGTATTCACTTGCCGCACGGACATTGTGAATGTTTGGCTTGACATATGTGTGCGAACAATTTTCTGTTATGAAATTAGCTAAGTCCAAACCCCGAAGTACCTAGTCAGATCTCAATCTAACATGCAGGCTTCAATTATAGATTTCCCAGACATTGCGTCCTGACATTGATAAACTAGTTAAAGAAAAACAAAACAGAAAGTGTCGGTAAATGTCCACCTAATTTTGTTCATCTAATTTGCAGAGAAAATTACTTGATATTTTATTTTATTTACTTTATAACATGCCTGTCGTTCAGATAAACTGCAAGTTTAAATTTTATATATTTGCTCATAGCACAGAGCCAATGTAATTGTTTATAAACTGTGACAAATTGTGTAATTAAAGCAGTCAGCATTAATGTTACAGCACCCAAGAGTAAGTTGTACATATTATTAACATCCAATATGTTTCCTGTCTTTCCTACCCGTACACATTAAATTATTACTTCCCCTTCGACAGCAGTAATCAGAGCGGTGATGTCACACACTAACCTGCCTTTCGTTCGGAAGCATATTTGGTGATGAGAGCTGGCGGAGCTGACGTCACACTGCCACTACCTGTCTTCCCCTGGTATAAATTTTGCTTGAAAAATGCAATAAAGTGCAGAACAACATTCAGAATGTTTCGAAATTTAACTGTATTGGAACACCATAGTGAAGTGAAACAATTATTAAATTATAGATGAGTCGTATTTATTACACATCTACTTCACTAAGTACCTATACGTAAGAGGTACATGTATAATGAACTGTCGTTCACATCATCGGCTCTAATGCGACTCCATTAAATATAATTTAATTTAATAATTCAGAATGTTGATTGTGGCTTTGGCAAATCTGCTATAAGTAAGACAAGAATTTTTAAATGTTATAAACTTTTCAAAGAAAACCATAAAGAAGTTGAGGATGACAACTGCCTAGGACATCTGACCACATCAGTAACAGACAACAATATTGAACAAGTGAAGAAAATGATTCTGAAAATCTCCATATCACTATCAGAAGTGTTATTAATGGTGTTTGTATGTATTTGGCTCATGCCAAACAAACCTTTTTAAAGGTTTGTGCATGAAACATATAGTAACAAAGTGTTTTCAAAATTGCTGAATTTCAACCAAAAAGTACATTGCATAGGCTTCCCTCAAAAATGGCTAAATGAAATAGAGAAATATCTGTTGTTGTTTTCAAATGCTAGGCTTTGGCAATGAAGCCATTTACTCTCTAAGTAGCATAAATGTAACCATTTTTTAAGTGGATATCAAGAAATATCTGGAACTTGTTAAAACAGCCATAAAAGATGACAAAATAAGGGTATGTGAATATGACACATAAACCATGATCCAAAAATTCCAATAGAAGGTGCAAAGATTGAAAATTTTTTATCAAGTGTGATTAAATGTAAAGGATCTTCTTACTTTTTTCTTTGATTTCAAAAGCATAGTGCATCACAAGTTGCTGCCATATTGTTGTGTAGTCAGTAACAAATACTACCTGGTACATATGCTCCATTCGCATGAAGTAATCCAATGAAAACAACCAGTCAAATAAAACAATTGGTCAAAGCCAGTCCAGGAAATTGATCACAATAATGCTACTTGAAGACCTTACTATTTTACAAGATTTTTTTGAAAAATACAGAATTATGTTATCTCAAACACCACTTTCACCAGACTGTGGCCCCCTGTGACTTCTTTCTATTCTCAAGGCTGAAGAAAATCATGAAATTGCTATCATTGTTGAAATAAAAACAGAATTGGTGAAGGAGCTGAAAGTCAGACTGAAAAGACAGTTTCTGAAGTGCTTTCAAGATAGAAAAAAGCACTGGCTTAAGTATATTATATCTGAGAGGGATTACTTTGAAAGAGAAAAGTAAATGTTAAACTATAAACAAAGATTTGTTAAGAAAACAAAAGTTCCATTTATTGAAATTTAACTATATTCGAACACCACAGTGAAGCGAAATAATTATTAAATTATAGATGAGTCGTATTTGTTACACATCGGCTTCACTTACGTACCTATATTTAGGACATGTTTTGCAAACCATCGTTCACATCGTCGGCTCTTTTGCGACTAAAGCTTGATCCAGGGGTGTGGGTAGTTCTGGAGTTGCTGCTACCATTTGTTGATTTTGTGATGAATTTAAATGTGTGGTTGTCTTCTGGTGGGATTTCAAAATTCATTAGTTGGTTTTTATGTTTTTCTATGTATATTCTCTCCCACATGACGAGTTCACTATGTTTTTGTATGTATTTTAGTAATTTGGTGCTATCTTCAATTTCATGATTTTCAGACCAGAAATGAGTTGCTATTGTGGACTAATCAATATTTTTGTATCTTAAGTGCCTAAAACGTTCTTTCTTTCTAGTGCCTATGTTTCTTTTTGTCCTCCCCATGTAAATTTTTTCACAGTCTTTACACTTAATCTTGTAAATGCGTGACTTTTCTTCTGGTTTTATCTTATGAGTATTATTACTGTTAAGTAGGTTTTTAATTATTTAAGTTAATTGATGGAAGTTAATAATTTCCTCATACTAGCCGTATATAGGCTAAGGGTTTTGTTAGATTGAGTCGACATGAAAAATTCAATGCCATGGCCGGGATTTGAAACACGGATCTCCTGGTTTCCATCCAGTCGCTCTAACCCATTGAGCTACCATGGCCAATGTGCCGTTCTGACATTAAATTCTCCATTTGACTCGTATATTTCCCTGGTAGACCACTAGAGGCTCTCGCATTCGAGATACACAGATTGTGGTGACCTACTATCGTAAGTACTTGAATCCCAGGCTTCATCATTTAACTCTTATTATGTAACGTAATTGATGGAAGTTAATAATTTCCTCATACTAGCCGTATATAGGCTAAGGGTTTTGATAGATTGAGTCGACATAAAAAATTCAATGCCATGGCCGGGATTTGAACAACGGATCTCCTGGTTTCCGTCCAGTCACTCTAACCCATTGAGCTGCCATGGCCAACGTGCCATCCTGACATTAAATTCTCCATTTGACTCATATATTTCTCCGGTAGACCACTAGGGGCTCTCGCATTCGAGATACACAGATTGTGGCGACCTACTATCGTAAGTATTTGAGTCCCAGGCAGGGGACTGTACTCTACCCTTTTTGGACCTTAAAATCACAAAAAACAATGAAAAACTGGAATTTGGTATTCATAGAAAAGCAACACACACAGATAATTACATCAAAGCAAATAGTTTCAATCCAATTACACACAAACATGCCACCATCAACAGTCTCACACACAGATTAGTAAATCTACTCCTCAGCCAGCAAGAATATCAAATCTTAAAAACTGCAATTAAAAGTGGATATGGAAAAGCCTTGTAGATAAAAGACTAAAATCATTCAAACTTCAAAAAAGATTAAAACAGATCACAGCTATTTCACCAATGAAACAAGAAATTAGATTTGCTAAATTTACTTACGACCCCTGGGCCACAAAAAAACTTCCAAAAAATATTCAAGAAATACAATATAACATTGGCACCAAAAAACAATTACAACATTAAAAATCTACTTAACAGTAATAATACTGATAAGATAAAACCAGAAGAAAAGTCACGCATTTACAAGATTAAGTGTAAAGACTGTGAAAAAATTTACATAGGGAGGACAAAAAGAAACAGGCACTAGAAAGAAAGAACATTTTAGGCACTTAAGATACAAAAATATTGATAAGTCCGCAATAGCAGCTCATTTCTGGTCTGAAAATCATGAAATTGAAGATAGCACCGAATTACTAAAATACGTACAAAAACATAGTGAACTCGTCATATGGGAGAGAATATACATAGAAAACCATAAAAACCAACTAATGAACTTTGAAATCCCACCAGAAGATAACCCCATGTTTAAATTTATCACATAATCAACAGATGGCAGCAGCAACTCCAGAACTACCCACACCACTAGATCAAGTTTAGTCGCATTAGACCCAACGATGCGAACAATGGTTCGCGAAACATGTCCTCAATATAGGTAAGTGAAGCCAATGTGTAATAAATACGACTCATCTATCTATAATTTAAGTTCCATTGTTACTAAAATTAGGTAAATGACTCAACCTTGTATACACTTTTCTCCATTTACAAGTTTTTTTAATGAAAACTAGTTTCTGGGAACTTCTTCC
This sequence comes from Mantis religiosa, assembly GCA_030765055.1. Lineage (NCBI taxonomy): Eukaryota > Metazoa > Arthropoda > Insecta > Mantodea > Mantidae > Mantis > Mantis religiosa. The sequence goes on along the minus strand of CM060947.1, from coordinate 88,175,574 downwards.
CTATCCTCAGTTCTGTGGTTGACTGATGATGCAGACACCAGTTGCATTATCAGTCAGCCGCAGAACTGAGGATAGGGAAGAAGTTCCCAGAAACAAGTCTTCATTAAAAAAACTTGTAAATGGAGAAAAGTGTATACAAGGTTGACTCATTAGCGTAATTTTAGTAATAATGGCACTCCACTTTCTGAAATACTTCTTTTTATTCCATATAAAAGTTCTATAATTTTTTCGTCTAATAATATTAAATTTGTATGCTAAATTAGATATCATTAATAAATACAGACTGATTGCCAAGGAGTCCAGACCCAGTTGGGTCTGAGAGTCAGAAATGGTACTAAGATAATGCAATTTATTATGTTAATATGCTTTTATGGTGTAATATGAGTGTTGAGTGTTGTGCGTTTTTCATGAGTAGTAGTTTTTTTAAATTAATAATTGCTTATTTTAATATTTCTAGGAGATGAACTACGGTGGAAGTTCACAAGTGATGGCTCTGTAAATGGTTGGGGCTGGAGATTCACTGTGTATCCCATTGTTACATATGCTGGTCCACATGAACTGGGTTCAGATAGGGCAATTTTGTCACAGCCATCTGTGGAACTGGTAATGTGTTTGCTGGATGCTCGCCTTGTACTTAGCTCTGATAGGAATCTCATCACTCGCTTGGCAGCAGCACTTGCATCATGTGCACAGCTCAGTTCATTGGGTGAGTAACATTTTGATCATGATATTTTAATAATCAATATGCTCATGACAAAATGGACTTCCTTAAGGAAAATCGTAAGACCAATGAAAGGAAAGCTAGCCAGCACAAAAGTTCGCAAACATCTGCTCCGACAACAACATCTGAGGAATCATCTGGAGGGGACACTGATCGGCGACTTTCATCTTTGCCGGTCACAGTTTCCAATCGTCTCGAGATATTCGATTTGAAACTACCAGTATGGAAGCCGTCCTCCTCCATTGAGGATGTGGAGCGGGTGGATCCTGTCCTCACTGTCCAAATGACAGTGAGGAAAAGGCAGGAAAAACCTTTTAAAAGCGCTAGCCCAGTCCCAAAGAAAAGGAACAAATTGGTTTGACCACCACTGGGCAGGTAGCTTTTGTCATGGCAAGTTGATATTGAAAGTAGTTATTTTTTATGACTTTTGGTATTTAATCGGTATTTATAGTTTTTTATCTTTTTTTATTTTTTACCCGTTTGGGCTTATTTATTTTATTGTCATTTTGTTTTGATCTGTTATTTAAATTTTGAATAATTTATATCTGGCTAAGGCATGAATTAGTTTTTGACCGCTGCAGTTGAGAGTCCTTATATCATCATCATCATCATCATCATCATCATCATCATCATCATTGCTTCACTGTATCCAATGTTGGGGTTGACCTCGATGCCGGTTGGTCTGAAGTTATACCTCTTCCAAGCTCTGGTAATTCTGGTTATGCTATATGCCTACGAGATGTGGGGCATGGCCGCAGATAGCTGGCTGGCATGGTTTCAGTGTGTACAGAATAGAGGACTATGGTCTATATATTCTGTGGGTCATTATTTTCCTACCAGGTTGCTACATGAGGCCTCGAGTCTTCCATACGTGGAGGATGAAATTAGGCATCAGGCATCAAAATTCTACGCTACTTTATCCAGACCTAGAAGCACCCTTGTTAGATCACTGGGAGATTATAGCTGCACTAGATGTCGTTCCAGGCTGTTCCGGGCACCCCGCATGGCTTGTGGGCCGAGATAACCCAGGAGTTAATCCTAACAGCAGCTAAAGCTGAGCTCCACATAATTCTTCTAAGCTGTTGGGCATCAGAATTTTCAACCTAATTACAAATTTTAAAATTAGAACTCTAGGGTGCAAGGTATTGCATCCATTCCCACAACCTTGGTACGTAAAATTGTAACCTCGAAAAAATTTCTACCTCAAAACCCACAACCTTTTCTACAAAATCCCTAAAAATAAACCTTACCTGCAGTAAAACCCTTAACAGGTGGGCATGCAGCAAAAACCTTCTGGCTTTAGACAGCCATGCAGCACTTTGGTCGGTCAGTAAAAAATCAGCTAGTCAGTCGAGAGCTGTTAATGGTGTAGTGGGACGTGTGGCAGATGGACTTGAAGGTTTCGTACATGTGTGTTACATCATTCTGCTGATATCAGAGTTATACAAGTGTCTTTCTACGGAAATAAAGAGCATTTTGAATTTCTGCAAACTAGACTTTTAACATCATTCTGCTGATATCAGAGTTATACAAGTGTCTTTCTACGGAAATAAAGAGCATTTTGAATTTCTGCAAACTAGACTTTTAATTTTATGAACCCACAAAGTCACAGTATTCAGTGCATTCACATACCACCCAAAAACATTTAATAAATTCAAAAAGATCTTTAGGGAACAAAATATTATCTTGGCACCTACAAATAGATACTCAGTTTTAAAGTTTCTATATTCAAAAACAAAACGTGAAACCCCACCAGTTAACAGATCCGGAATATACCAAATAAGTTATAATAATTGTGAAAAATGCTACATAGGTCATACTAAAAGAAATTTATAAACCAGAGTCAAAGAGCACTTTAGAAATATCAAAATGAAACAAGAAGATAAGTCAACAGTAGCATTTCACTTTTTAAACAAAAACCATGACATGACATTGATCCAAATCCAAAATTACTAAAAGGAGTGATAAACCAAAATAAACTGACAACATGGGATAACATATTTATATGGAAAAATACGGACCAAGTAACTGTGAAATCCCATCAGTAGATAATTTGACAAAGAAGCTCATAGTTCCACCACCAGAGAGAAGAGAGCATACAACAACAGACAGTAGTTGGATGGAGGTTGAAAATGAATGCGATGTCTTCCAAAACTAGTCCCTTAATAATGTAAAAATGTAAGTGATGAAATGTCAAAAAATTGACTACAAATAGTTTCTTCAATTACATTACATATTATTAAATTGTTTATTTTTCAGAAATCTAACAGCTTATTTCACTTCTTATTTGTCATTTTATCTCTACTTTTTCTTGGTCTTATTTCATATTTTCCTCCCTCCCCATATTCCTTTCGTTTCCTTCTCATGTTCTTCCATTAAAGTCTCCCATTATTATAAATTCTATATCTATAAACATATTTTTCATTCTTCTGTAGGGGCATCCAAGCCGCTATGATAGGTTTATAGAACATGGAATTTATAGAAGAAATTATAAATTATTGCATTAGATAACAAAGCAAAGTAAAACATGAAATTCTCTTTCAGATCTTCACCTTAAGAGAGGTTTTTAATTCAAAATATTACAAAGAGTTTATTTTCAATACTTCAATTAATTTAATCTGTTTAGTGGATATCCATTTGATCCATTTCTATCCGGGATTTTCAAAAGATAATATTAGTAACCTTATTTTAGACAGATTACTAATTTATTACTACTTACAGCTGCAGCACAAAGGATGTGGGCATTGCAGAAGCTACGGAAACTTATGGTATCAAGACTTGGCAAACTGCTTAACATACAGGCATTGCTAAAAATGGAACAGTGTCTTAATAACACAGATTCTGCTCTTTCTGCATTAGTAAAAGGTCTACCTCAAGCACTTTTAAGGCAATATGAATATGAGGATCCTGCTGTGCGAAGTGGGAAACATCTCATGCACAGCTCATTCTTTAAGGTAACTATTTAGAAATACTTGCATTATGGGGGAAAATATGATGACTATTTTGAAAGACTTTAGTGGAATGCTTTTGAAATTCAATTAGACTTAAAATGACTTAAAATTCTCTCTCTTTCTCTTTGTAAATCACTCATTCTGACACATGTAGGCACACATGGGTTGTTGTTATAAGTTTAAGCTTCTCTATCCAATGAAATATTAATATCAAGTAGCACATTGCTGTAAATATTTAACAGAAAGAAATATCTCAAATTTTAGTAGAATAAATTTATATTGTATTCAAATTGTTTTAAAACGAATGCAATGGATTGTACCTTCAAAACAATGACACTTTTTATCTTCCCTGCTGCAATTCATCCCAACAAAAGATATTATTCTTATGAGTAGGACTGTGATACAATGAAGCACAAAATTAATATAAATTTGAGTCGAACTAGTACTCGATGCTCCATATATTGATAGTGTTAACCTGAAGCTAATGTTTCGTTAGGATCTTCCTAACATTCTCAAGCTAATGTAGAAAAAGATTTTATCTCAAGATTTTACCCGAAATATGTTTTGAGTCCTCTGAATCAAGAGATTATTTGGAAAAAAGTTCTTCATGATTGCATGCATGTGTATCATAAATAAAAAGCAAAAGTCAGATAAATACCAAACATGGTCAGAAAACCACAATGAATCACAAATGTATGAGGGTAATACTGAAAGTTAAGAGAAACTCATTGTTTAAATTCAAAATCGATTATGTAACAAAAAGAACTGCAGCATCGTAATCTACAGACTTTAAGTCACTTGTTGCCATATTATGACATTATTAGCTTCTACCATTAACCACACGTAACATTTCCAAAATGGAAACATCAGTGCTTTATTTCGATGGTGTGCTGTAATTGAATTTCTTTTTAATCTGCTGCTGAAATTCACTCCAGACTTCACCATGCCTATGGAGATGTCTGCATGTGTAGGAGATGGGTTGAAGCATTTCAGAAATGGGAAAAGAAGTATCCTAGGTGAACTTCACATTGGTCGCCTACACACTGCCTCCTTGTAGCACAAAAAGAAAACAGTTGATGAGATCATTAAAACAGATAGTCATATCACTGGATGAAATCACTGCATATCTTGCAGTAGGACATAGTGCAATGCAATAAATGAAGAAAGCTTAGGTTAATGAAAAGTCTCTGCCCATTGAATTCCACATTTATTGACTGAAAACCACAAACTTCAGAGAAGAATCATAAGCCAAAACCTTTTTCGGAGATTTCAAAATGAAGGTGATGATTTTCTGAAACAAAATGCCACAGTTTGGAATGGCACCATTGGGATTTGCCATAAAAGAAGAAAGTGAAGACAATGCCATTTGCTGGGAAGGTTATAGGTAGCTTCTTCTGGGATACTTAGGGTTGCATTCTGTTTGATTTCCTTGAACCTGAAGAAACCGAAAATGCTGCGTGCTATGTCTAGATACTTCGGAAGGCATTACTTGATAGGCGCCCTGGAAAGAAGATCGTTCTGCAACAGGAAAATGCATGTCTTACACTGCCTGTATCACAGTGGAAAAGATCAGAACATGTGGGTGGAAAATTCTTTCACTTCCTCCCTGCAGTCCATACTTGGCACCCTCCAATTACCATCTTTTTGGTTCTGTTACGAAACAGATGTGATACCAACACTGTGAGACGATGGAGGATATTCAAAAGGCAGTGGATCAGTATCTTCGTGCAACTAGAACAGAGTTCTATCATAAGGGTATTTTCAAACTTGCAGAATGGTGGGGAAAATGTGTGCAAGGAAATGTGAGACTATGTTGAAAAGTGAGAGAAAAGTCTGTAGATTACAATGATGTGCTTGGTTTATCTAAAACATAAGAGGTAAGATTTTTTTGAAAAATTATTTCCCTGTGGAGCGATGAATCAAAAGAAAAAAAAAAATATAACATAATCTTAGCAGCACAAAATAAACTCAACATCAGGAACCTTATGAAAAGCTGTAGTTTAGGGAAAAAACTTCCATCCAAGAAATGAGTTTATAGAATCAATTATGAAGCTTGTGAAAAATATAAATAGGAAAAACCAAAAGAAATATACAAAAAATACAAATGTACATGACTGAGATTTTATTTAGAAATATTTTAACATTTAACACATATTACACAAATATAAATATTTGTTACAAAGGCTTCACTTATCTTAAGAAATTGGTGTTAATTCTTCTTTCTAATGGAGATCGATTTCAAGAAAAAGATTGTTTTCATCATCAGTCAACTCCGTTGTCTTATTTAACACTATGCTGGTCACAAGCTGTTTATAGTTCAGCATTCTGATATAATGCAACATTTAGAATAACATGGGTATTGCAGAATTATGCAAGCACCTCACTTTATTAGCATCACCTTAATAACAAAGTAGGAGCTTTGTTTAGGTCTCTTTTTGATTGTCCAATGTGGTGAAATCAGACCAATTAATCTTACACTTGTAAATACCTGAGTATTGTGGATGTCATGGGGTGGATTATTCTTATTTTTGCATATACATTTTTGTATACTTGCATTTATTGAAAATCTTGTTGAATTTATGAACAGTTTAATTTCAGAGTGGCTGGACGGAGACCAGAAGATCCGTGGTTCAAGTCCCGGTTATGGCATTGAACTTTTCAGTCTGACTCTAACCTTTCAATTTAATTTCAATTTTAATAATAAATTTGTTCAACAAATATGTGGCTTAGCAGTGGGTAACCCACTTTCACCATTTCTTAGCAGTCTTCTAATGGAATTCAAATAACTAAAGCATATCCTTTGATTTTTAAAACTTCATACCGATATTTAATGATGTTTTTGCTTTTATTCCCAATAAGCATAAATGAGACTTTTAAATTTTCAAATTAAATTAACTTTTAAATTTTCAAACTAAAGCTATATAATTCACATTAGAAATTGAAAATAATGGTTGCCTTCCTTTCCTAAATTTAAAGATAACGATAACATAAATTGAGTTTTTGGATTTACAGATCTGCTCGCACAGATAAATACATTAAAGTTTCAACCCTTTTTCACATAAATTTGCTGTTTTTAATCATTTGATTTACATGATAAAGAAGATTTTCATAGAGAATATAATCAAATTAACACTGTATCATATAGTGTTTTTAATGCAGATTTTGTACATAAAAAGATAGAAAAATATAAACATGAAATTATACAAATATAACTATTTGTAACAAAAAACTTCACTTATCTTAAGAAAAATGATGTAGATTTTTCTTATTAGTTGAATTAGTTGAAGTTGAAATCGATTTCATAAACCCTTGTTGGCGTCGTCAGTCAAAGAAAATCTCAGGAGAAAACAAATTCGTCGTTAAGGAAGTTACTATTTTTTTTTTTTTTCAGTATTACCAAAATCTGAAAATTAAACAAACTTGAGAATAGAATCAACTGCTGATATTTGTTACTAAATCTCCACTTATCTTAAGAATTGATGTTAATTCTTCTTTCTAATGGAAATTGATTTCGAAGGCAAATCGCATTCGTCCTCAGTCCCTCCAAAAACAAACTCCGTTGTCAAGGAAATCCTGGTTACCATGTTTTTTTCTTTTGTTATGTTATGTTTTCAGCATTACCAACATCTGAAGATGAAACAAACCTAAAAACAAAACCAAACAGAATCAACTGCCGGCATGTCAAAATTCATTACACAATCTATCGAGATTCAACTGTATTGGAACACCACAGTGAAGCGAAAAATTATTAAATTTTAGATGAGTCGCATTTTTTACACATCTGCTTCACTTTCGTACCTATTTTGAGGACATGTTTCGCAAATCTTCGTTTGCATCTACGGCTCTTATATTTTCCCAAACTATTAAATCTATGGGACCATTTAATTGTTTTAATAATTTAACTTCAGAATTTATTTCATGGTTAAATGGCCAAAAATGATCTGCTACAGCCGATTTATCAGTTTGTTTATATTTAAAGTTACGAAAATGTTCTTTCGTTCTGATTTCCAAATTACGTTTCATCCTACCAATCTAAACCCAATTACAATCTAAGCAATCAAATTGATAAATACCAGATTTGTTATTACTAGGAATTTCATCTTTATTTTAAAAAAATATAGTAAATTTTTAATACAATATTTGTTTTGAGGAACCGAAGTTAAACCAAACTCTTTAAAAACTTTTTGAAATTGCTTATTAAACCAAGGATTGTAAGTAAATTTTTTAAAATCATAATTGTCTTTTATTTTTTAAGGGTAGAAATATCATTAACAGTTTTTTGATATTTAAATTTTTCAATCTTCTTTTGTATAAAGTCTTTATTAAAACAATTAAAGCTGTATTAATAATGTTTATATTCTTTATTAAATTCCTCTTTATTCAGGGGTATATTTATTAATCTATAAATCAAACTATTAAAAACAGCAAATTTATGTGGAAAAACTTAAATTTGGGTTAAAACTTTTATTTTTTATGTAATTATCAATATGAGTAGATTTCCTATAAATACCAAAATCCAATTTATTCTTATTTCTTATTATCTTCAAATTCAAAAAAGGAAGAAACCTATCAATTTCAGTTTCTAATGTGAATTTTATAGCTTTATTTTGTGAATTTAGTAAATTTAGCAAATGTATTTAATAATAAATTGGATTTTGATATTTATAGAAAATCTACTCATATCGATACAAATTTGCTACCATACAAATTTGCTGTTTTTAGTAGTTTGATTTATAGGCTAATAAATATACCCCTTAATAAAGAGGAATTTAATAAAGAATATAAACATATTATTAATACAGCTTTAATTAATGGCTTTAATAAAGACTTCGTACAAAAGAAGATTGAAAAATTTAAATATCAAAAAACTGTTAATGATATTTCTACCCTTAAAAAAATAAAATACGATTATAATTTTAAAAACTTTACTTACCATCCTTGGTTTAATGAACAATTTCAAAAAGTTTTTAAAGAGTTTGGTTTAACTTTGGTTCCTCAAAACAAATATAGTAATAAAAATTTATTACATTTCTCTAAAAAATATGAAATTCCTAATAATAAAAATACTGGTATTTATCAATTTGATTGCTTAGATTGTGATTGGATTTACATTGGTAGGACGAAACGTAATTTGGAAATCAGAACGAAAGATCATTTTGTAACATTAAGTATAAAAAAACTGATAAATCGGCCGTAGCAGATCATTTTTGGTCATTTAACCATAATATAAATCCTGAAGTTAAATTATTAAAACAATTAAATGTCCCGACAGTTTTAATGGTTTGCGAAAAGATACTTATTTTAAAAAATAAATTTCGCGTAATGAATTTTGAAATACCAGTAGTTGATTCTGTTCTTAAGTTTGTTTTGTTTTCAGATTTTGGTAATACTGAAAAAACATAACATAGTAACTTCCTTAACAACGTATTTGTTTTCTCTTGTGGTTTTCTTTGACTGACAACACAAACAAGGGTTCGTGAAATCAATTTCAACTTCAACTAATAAGAAAAATCGACATCATTTTTCTTAATATAAGTGAATTTTTTTGTTACAAATTTGTGTAATACTTATTGCTTCACTGTAACTATTTTTATTTTCTACGTAATATAAACATAAAGATCTGTGAAAGACATGTGTACCTACTTGGAGGAAAATAAACATGATTACAATTTTAAAGGATTTACTTCTTTTCCTTGGGCTAATAACAAATTTACAAAAAGATTTAAAGACCATGGAATAATTTTAATTTCTGAAATAAATAAAGTATACCAAATTTGCTAAGTTTTTCTTTAAAAAATGTACTTTTTTACATTGTTATAGGTTTTATATTGTTAAAACTAAATGTAATTTGGAAACTAGAATGAAAGAACATTTTAGAAGTATATAGTCAGATTGATAAATCATGAAATTAATCCAAAGAGTGAATTATTTAAGTAATAAAATGGATCCATAGATAACAAGTTTCTCAACAATATTGTTACTGTGGATGAAGCATGGGTGCCGTATACCACACCAGACAAAACAATCAATGCATTGCCGACGTAGTGGTTCACCTGTAAGGATGAAATTAAAGCAGACAAACTTTGTCATAAAATTCATGTACGTTGTCTTCTGGGATCGACATGGTGTCCACTTGTGCGAGTTTTTACAGTCAGGGAACACCGTAAATGCTAATCATTATTGTCGGACAGTACATATATTGAGGATGGTAATTGAGAACAAGAGATGTGAGATGTTGACAAGAGGCACTGCACTATTTAATGACAATGCAATGAACCGTACAGCTAATGCCACACAAAATGTGTTGAATAAGATTGGATGGGAGATCTTTGACCAGTCACTCTACATCTTGACCTTGCCCCAAGTGATTTTCGTCTCCTCCATCTCATGATGCATTTTCTGGCAGTAATACATTTCCACAATGACGCTGAGGTGCAGAATAAAGTGACTTCGTGGCTCCGGAGTGGGCAGCAGACTCCTTGACTTGAGCATACAATTGGTGTACTGTTACGATAAATGCCTCAAACAATGGTGGTGACTTTGTTGTAAAGTAGCCAGTGAATCTGTGTAATTATTCCAATAAATATTTCTTACTTAGTAATGTTTTTGTTCTCTTTATTGGTTATCGGAACTTACTTTGTGGGTATCTGGCTCTGACGCTATTAGTTTCAGAATGACACTTGTATATTTTATCATTCAAATAATAATAGGATCACACAAAATGAAGCAACATACACCAGATATAATGTACCATTGGTAATAAAAGTTACTTCCAATAAGCATTATACCCAGTATACTTTTCTTTTTAATCTTTTCTGTTCTGCACTTATAAAATCTTAAAAAGTAAAAATAGTTTTTTATTAGAAGAACTCAACTGATAGGAGGATTACACAAATAAAAATATTTGTTAATTGATGTCCACTTATCTTAAGAAGTTGATGTTAATACTTCTTTCTTCTTTTTAAAATCGATTTCGAAGGCACATTGCATTCATCCTCAGTTAAACAAACTCTGTTGTGAAGGAAATCTCAGTTACCATACTTGTTTCCTTTGCTACGTTTCCAGCACCACCAACATCCGAAGATGATGTTGATGATGTAGGAAGATCCTAACGAAACACGTTCTAGGTAAATACTATCAATAACTGGAGCATTGTCTATAAGCAAATATAAAAACAAACAAAACCAATCAATATCTAACAAATCCAAAGATAAAAAATGGTACATTTTAATTAAAAATCCAGAAATTATTCCAGAAATCCCACGTAAAGCTGCAGTAGCAAATTTTAGATTACTTACGGAACATGATTATTTGGCCAAACACTTACACAGAACAGGAATTTATACAAGTCCAAATTGTCCTCTGTGCATCAAAGAAGAGGAAATGAATGAAGAACATCTTTTAACCTGTGAAGCCCTACCTGCCAGATCCACTATATTGGAGAGCAAGAGAGCTAATGGCTTCATTGCCAAACCCTAGCATTTGAAAACAACAACAGCATAAGTTTGACTCAAAATTATATTAATTTTGTGCTTCATTGTATCAAAGTCCTTACACAATGGAAATAAATTATTTGACTGTTGTCATCAAAAGAGAGAAGAGAGTGAAATAGTAAATCCACATTAAACATTGTGATATGTTCATGGTAATTTCTTTCTTGGAAGTGTTGAAAACAGTATTGTTATGATAAATTAAATTTAAAGGGAGTCGATTAATCGATGGCCTGTTGAGGATAGAGGCAAAGTCTCTGAGACATGTTCTGGAAACATTTAAAAGTAAGTGTTGTTTAGTGTCATTAATCGACTCCCTTTAAATTTAATATGTTCATGGTATTTGTAATTGGTTATATTTATTGTATGTACATCGTATTCAGCTAGGCTTATGCATCATTTATTTTTTTAGGAATCTAAATTAGAATTTGTACAAATAGTTGAAAATCTTTTTAATATCAAGCACCATGTGATGTCAAAGGAACATAAGATACAATATATTATTGTATTCAAAAACTTCTAGTGCTCTCCATGTTCTGATAATTTCTCTTATGCTGTAAGAAATTGACTAATATTTTCTTTCTGTCAGGTTTTGGTTGCTCTAGCTTGTGACTTGGGTTTAGATTCTCTGCCATGTTGTGCAGAAAATCACAAATGGTCTTGGTTTAGGCGATATTGTATGGCAGCACGTGTTGCCTCTGCATTAGTGAACAGAACACCTTTACCACATAGCTTCACCATAGAGGTAAAATATTGACTCAGTATTCATATGATTATTAGTAAGAAAGTAGGATTTTTATTGTATACATTTAGTGCATTTGTTATTGTTATTATTTGCTATATTTTATTGATGTTTATCTCTGGCTCTTGCCATTGTTGTTTATATTTTGTAGTTATATTTTTTTTTATCAATATTTCATATCTGTATTTCTATGTATCTATATACTGTATTTTATAAATAATAGTAATATTTATATTTTGCTTTTATCATGGTTTATTTTTTGTTATATTTATACTTTATATCTATGTTTTTTATTTAGTAGTAATGTTTATATCTGGCTTTTGCCATGATTGTTTTTAAAGGGCACTGATAACCTTGTAATTGAGCATCCTTAAACACACATCTGTCTCTCTAGAAATTTTATTGCATGCAATGCAGCTCTTAAAGCTTATTCCACAAAATTATGATGTGCATTGCAAGTGTAAAAGTTAGTTCTGGTAATGTACAAAATTATCCCTTTATAACCTTTCCACAAATAAGGAATCCAGTTATTAGAACTAGTACTGACAATTAAATAATATTCAGTCTTCCACTTGATGTACTGAATTACATCATGTCTTCTTCCATGTTTCAAAAAACAAATTTAATAGGAACATTTTGTAAAGGAATTTAATTTTATGATCTCTGTTATAAATTTAACATAATCACATATGTTTTGTGATCCATGGATCTACAGTGATTCAAAATATGTACATTCAACACATACTGCTAAGAGCAATTTCAAAATATACATTTTTACATAATTTGCCATTTTTATCTTCTAAAATGTTATTAAAAAAACAGAGCATTTAGAAAAAAGAGTGATAAGAAGTAAAATGTTGTTTTATGCATTGAGGGCAAAGGCAGATAGCTGGATTGCGGTTTTTTTTATTGTTATGGTGCAGTGACTCAAATTTGTCTATCAGCTGGATGTTACATCCTCCAGTACCATTTGAAGGAAGTTAAGCATGACAATGCATGCACTTCACCCACAGTGTGTGTTAACTGCAGTGGGAATCATTCATCAAACTCCAGAGAATGTCCCCATTTTTTGGAGGAGAAGGCGATCCAAAAGATCCGGGTAAGAGATAGGGTGTCCTTCGTGGAAGCCCGGAAACTCTTGCGTATTCGTCAGCCTTCTGTACCTAGGACAGTTACTTACAGTACAGTTGCAGCTAAGCCGGTACCTAGACGTGCAATCGCAACACAAACCAATGAAATAAAAAGGGAAGTAATATCCAAAATATCAATTACACCAAGATCACAGCGAAAGCAACAAACAGCAGCAAATACAACAGTAAGTGCGCCGACCAAGTCCAGTCCTAAGAAGAAGGATTCAGCCAAGTCACCCCCGAAAGCATCTACTTCAAGAACATGTGAACCGGTAATATACAATGTATCGCCAAGGAAATTTAAGACCTCTTATGACAGAACGGACTTCCTTGAGGTAAATAGTAAGACCAGTGAAAGGAAAGCTAGCCAGCACAAAAGTCTGCGAACATCTCCTCTGTCATCAACATCTGAGGAATCATCTTGAGGAAAGGTCTTGACAACATGGCTGGTGCAGTAAAATCCTATACAAAATCTACGAATGGCACGCTGCTGGTGGAAGCAATTTCAGCATCTCAGGCAGCTAAGATACAGAGAGCCACCATGCTGGGCAGTTATCCAGTCAAAGTGGAGATGCATAGGACCCTGAATTCCTCGTGCGGTGTTGTAAACACTAGCGCATTGGATGGCATGTCCAACGAGGATATATAACCAGAACCTTCAGGAACAAGGCATTACAACAGTCTATCGTGTGCAACGGAGAGAGCGAGGGGAAATGGTTCCTACTCGTACCCTGTTCCTGACCTTTGAAATGAAATGTGTAGTGTTAAACGCCCGCTTTTACTACATACAGCACCGCAGGCGGTTTCCTGACCTCTGATCGGGTAGATCTCCCTCAAAGGATCAGGGCAGGATATGAAGTGATAGAGATTAGACCATATATACCTAACCCTCTGAGTAGCTACAAATGTCAGCAGTTCGATCATACTAGATGATGATGATTTGTATTTATGGGCGCTCAACAGTCATACTAGTGAATTCTGTAAAGGTGTACCTACCTGTGTCGGCTGTGGAGACGGCATGCATGAAAATGCATGTACATCACCTCCAGCTGTAGTGGTGAACATCCATCAAGTTTACGAGAATGCCCCTGTTATATTGAAGAGCGAGCCATTCAGGAGATCCAGGTTAAAGAGAAGGTATCCTTTTCGGAAGCCCGGAAACTTCTTCGTATCCACAAGCCCTCTTTAGCTATCTCCCGTACTTACAGCTCTGTGGCGGCTACCCCGTCACTAAAATGGAAAGCTGGTACCGAAACATGCGATATGAACGGGGCAACTGAATATCAGAGAAAGTTCTAGTGCCTAGATCGCAACCAAAAGCATCAGTAACAACACGTAAAGCTCCGAGCACACCACCTAAGACTACTACAAATAAGAACATCTCAGTTAAGTCGCCTGACAAAGCATCGACGTCTAGCAACAGAACCAAATTGCCCGTAGTGTACTGAGAACCAGAAATAAAGTTCAGGACTCAGTATGACAGAACTGCCTTTCTGAAGGAAAACGCAAAGCCTGCTCCCGAAAAGACCAAGAAGAAAAGTCCAAGAGCATCCCCGAGATCATCTTCGGAGTCTTCAGGAGAGGACTCTGACCGTCGGCAGCCATCTACGTCGGTTGCATTTTCCAATCGCTTCGAGCCTCTCGAAGCGAAAATTGTAGAAGGAAAACGGTCCTCTTCCATAGAAGATATGGAGCAGGAAATGCCTGACCACGCTGCTGCATCTGCAGCAAAGAAGAGGCGGGATAAACCTGCAGAATCTAGCCCTACACCCAAGAAGAAGGGCAAATTGATCCGACCACCGCTAAAATCTGCGTAATGTGCATATTTATTTGATATCATATCCCATTACTATTGCCATGGCTATCCTTCAATGGAACATACGAGGTTTAAGAGCACATCGACCAGAACTGGAACTTTTGCTCAATAAGCATGATCCCTTGTTGGTATGCTTACAAGAGACTAAGCTACGACCACAAGGCAATTTTAAAATCAGACGCTACACACCACTGAGGTGTGATATTGAAACAGAAGAGGGCATTCCTGCTCACGGGGGTACGGTGATGCTCCTCAGGGATGACATATTTGTAGATCCGTTACAGCTAAAATCTGACATCCAATCTGTAGCTGTAAGGATTAAGCTGCCATCAATCGAATTTTGCATTTGCAGTATATATCTACCTCCATCAGATGACCTCTCGTTAACTGACGTTGAAGATCTGGTTTCCCAACTATCAACACCATTTCTCATAGTAGGAGACTTTAATGCCCATCACCCACTTTGGGGCTCAAATCGGCTATGTTCGAGAGGCAGCCTCACTGCAAAATTCTTGGAGAGCAATAACTTGGTTCTCCTGAACACCGGAGAGCCAACGTTCCTTTCAGACACCTTTAACACCTATTCCCACATCGATTTGTCAGTGTGTTCATCCCAGTTAGCAGTTTCATTACAGTGGAATGTCATCTCTGATTTACATTCCAGCGACCACTTCCCATGTCTTCTTTGTCTCTTAGCACAAGATGTGTCTCCCTTGCGTATCTCTAGATGGCGCTTTGATCATGCCAACTGGAATCATTACACCCAGTTGGCTGTCTTTGATTACAACAAGCACGATTCTGTGAATGATTTAGTTGATCATCTCACAGAGAAAATTCTTTCTGCTGCAGAACAGTCTATTCCACGTTCGGCTACCCACCTCGGTCGATTTCCTGTCCCATGGTGGACCAACGACTGCCGGAATGCTATTCGTGCTCGTAGACGTGCTCTAAGGGTATTCCAACGACACCCTACCCTAAGCAATCTAATTGATTACAAGAAAGCATGTGCAAAGTCTAGGCAAATAATTAAGCATAGCAAAAAGACCTCATGGAACAACTTTGTATCATCTTTTAACAGACGTACACCTTCCTCTGTTGTATGGGATAAGCTAAGGCGCGTGGCCGAAAAATCGACACACTTGCCAATCGCTGGTCTGAAAACAACTGCAGGAGTTGTTGTTGATCCGTTTGTCGTGGCTAACACCTTCGGCTGTGCTTTCGCTCAGGTGTCTAGCTCAAATAATTATGCTCCTGAGTTCATGTCAATTAAGACTCAAGTAGAATCTCAAGGTTTCGTGTTTAGTTCCAGAAACCTTGAAGATTATAACCGCCTCTTCACCTTGGCAGAGTTAGAACATGCTCTTTCATCATCGCGACTGACAGCACCAGGACCGGTCGGAATCCACGTTCAAATGTTACAACATCTCTCACCTGAAGGTAAGGCATTCCTGCTCAAGGTCTATAACCGTGTTTGGGTTGATGCCACGTTTCCTGACAAGTGGCGAGAAGCCACCATTATACCTATCTTGAAAGCTGGCAAGGACCGTCACCTCCTTTCTAGCTACCATCCTATTTCGTTCACCAGTTGCGTATGCAAGGTGATGGAATGCATGATAAATGGGCGGTTGGTAATGTGGCTGGAAATGCACAACCTACTGAATAATATTCAGTGCGGTTTTCGATGACGACGTTCAACAGTGGATCATCTTGTGTCCATGTCGACACAGATTATGAACAGATTTATTAAAAACTGTCAAACCGTCGGAATATTTTTGACCTTGAAAAGGCTTATGATACATGTTGGCGGGCAGGGTTGCTACGTACTCCACACCTGGAATATACGTGGACGCCTACCACTCTTCCTTCAGGAATTCTTGAAAGACCGCGTATTCCGAGTAAGGGATGGCTCGGTTTTTTCTAATCTTTTTGTTCAAGAGAACGGTGTACCACAGAGATCGGTACTAAGTGTTACGTTGTTGGCCATTGCAATTAATTCTTCTCGACATGTGTACCTCCGGGGGTCTCGTCATGCCTATTTGTAGAGGACTAAGCCGTCTACTGTACATATCAGCACACACTGTTTTTAGAGCGCCGTCTACAGACCAACTTAGACAACTTAGAAAATGGAGTTTAAAAAATGGCTTCCTATTCTCCGCTGAGAAAACAATCTGTGGCGTCGTCAGAGTCGACTACCTCAAAGGCTCCGTTTAGGCGCTGATCTACTACCGTTTGCAGATGTCACGAGGTTCCTTGGATTGATATTTGATAGAAAACTTAGTTGGTCATCGCATATAGCACAACTGAAAGCACGATGTGACCGATCTTTAAATATCTTGCGGGTACTAAGTGGAAAATCGTGGGGAGCGGATCGTACAGTGTTATTGCTACTTTATCACGCACTCATCCATTCCAAATTAGATTATGGTAGTATCGTTTATGGCTCAGCATGGCCATCTGTGCTGAAGAGATTAGATACAGTCCATAATTGTGGCATACGTATAGCAGTTGGGGCATTTCCAACGAGCTGTGTTATAAGCCTGTATGCTGAATCTGCAGAACCTCCTCTGCAGTACAGGTGCAACATGTTATTAGCAAATTATGGCTGTGGACTTAATTGCATGCCCACACATCCCACGTTTACGCCGTTCTTTAACACCTTAATGGACGCGTGTTATAGGAACACTTCTATTAAACTAAAGCCACCTGGTTTTCGATTCCGGGAGCTGCTTAGACAGCTTGATACTGAAATGCCCAAGATGTATCCTAAGGGGGAGAGGACATACCCTCCTTGGTTGTGCAGAGCGTCCCACGTAGATCTGGGCATGACTAAATATGATAAATCTACCATGTCTATTCCGCACATGTTTTTTTAGAATTTTTATCGCGATATGAGGACCATTTTATTATTTATACTAATGGCTCCAAGAGCTCAAATGGTGTTAGTTGTGCTTGCATGTATGGAACCGAACCATATATATTCGCATGCCACACTAGCACTTCCATTTTTACTGCAGAGCTTTATGCAATATACCGGGCCATTTTACAACTACGTCGACGAAAGTTGGGGGACTGCTTAATCCTGAGTGATTCCCTCAGTGCACTTCAATGCCTATGACAGCTGTACAACTACCACCCTATTGTGCAGCGTATCCAGGATGCCCTCAACGTTTTACTCGCTTCTGGCATTAGCGTGGTGTATGCATGGATCCCTGGTCACGCAGGCTAGCGGGGCAATGAAATGGCGGATTCAGCAGCCAAGACGGCTACCATGAAGCTCAGGATTCGAGTACCTTCTGTAACATCGGAAGATTTTAGGTCCGTATTGCGAAGAACTGTGAAAACCTGCTGGCAGGAAGAGTGGTCCGCTCTCCGCAATAATGAACTTAGATCTGTGAAAGAACTTCCGATTCCCTGGGTTACCTTCTGTCATTCATCACGTCGCAAGGAGGTGAGTTTGGCTCGGTAGCGTATTGGGCACTGCTTTTTTACTCATAGTTTTCTTTTTAAAAAGGAGCCTGCTCCACTGTGTCCGTTTTGCAACAAAGCATTATCTGTCCAACAAGTGATTCTAGAGTGTTCTTGCCTAGCACACCTTAGGACATCTCTGCAGCTGTCGGACAGCTTTGCAGAAATGCTAGCGGATGAAAATAAGGTAGTGGAGAAGGTTTTTAGATTCTTTTCTAGGGTAGACTTTAGAATTTAGTGAAGAGAATTTTTGGCAGTTTAGATTTATATTTCTTTTTGTTTTTGTAGTTTGTTATGTGCATGTATTTTTTGTAAGTTTTTTTACACTTTTATAGTTTTAGAAAAATTTATATCTGACTTTTGCCATGACTAATTCTTTAAAGGGCGCTGATAACCTCTGCAGTTGGGCGCCCTTATACACATCATCATCACCACCCAACATAGAACATAAAACCCAATTACTAAAAGTCAGTTCACTTGGTCAAGAATTAAACATCTGGAAAAACATATTAAGAAATTCAAAACACACTTAATGAATTTTGACATTCCATCATAAGAAAAATTTTTACTTAACCTCATTGGATCGTCACCAGATGTCTTGTCTGTGGAAAACCATGATCACCTGGAACACCAAGGATTTAGCCAGTTGACAATTTATTGATAATGCCTTAAAGTGGAGGTGAAACACGTTGAAAGAAAATATGTGGTATGTGAAGTACAGAATGTCTCAATCAACTCATTGTATAATTTTAATTAATTAATTCATTCATTCATTCATTTAATTTTAATTCAAACCTCGTTATGTACAATGAGTCTATTGTGACTTTTCTATTCCCCAAATGAAATAAAAAATTTGAGATAATTATTTGAATTACCTAAAACTGTAGTAGATGCTTACAAAAGTGTACTTGCACTATCTCCAAAGAAGATTGGCATTCAGCATTTGAAAAATGATTTGAAAGGATGAGACATATGGAATACAATGGAGAGTAAGCTGATAAAATGCAATGATTATGTGTAATTTTTTTTTAAAAATATTATCGCATTCATTCTTAAAGTTGAAAAGGAGTAACCTTCATATTCACTGTATCTAGCACCATATGACGTTCTCCTTTTCCCTAAATGTTAATTCAGTACTTAAAGCAACCAAGTTTATGGATACAGTAAAACCTTTATATTCACTGTACCTAAAACCATATGACCTCTTTCTCTTCCGTAAAAGTTAATTCACAGTCAAAGCAATCATGTTCGGGTCTGTGGAAGCAGTAAAAGCAAATGTGATACATGAGATGACTTGCACCATTGTTTCCAGCAATGGAAGATTCATATTGAACAATACAGGGACCAGGAAAGGACAGTGTTCATTAGTCATCATGCTGTTGGTAGGCTGAGATCTTCTTCATGGGTTGTGTGAAGTGAGGGACAGCCCGTAGTTGTGATATTCGTGTACCTATCCTAGAAAGGACTTAACCACGTAGTGACAGGAATAAGGGTTTTGTAGGGCGACAGGTGAAATTTAGGTGGGGGAAAGAAAGGAGGTAGCATTAGCTCCTCAACGGTTGAGAATTCAGGTGCAACGACCCATTGTGCACCACTGATGGCAATTAAAATTCAGAAAAGGAAAACATAATTTTGATTTTTCAGACTAGTTCTTGGGTGATTTAATTTTGAGGTTGGTAGATGTACCTTAGGGTTATCGGTAGTGCCCGCAAGCCTTGTGGTGCAGCCGGTAATGCCTCTTACGGCGATCATTGGGACGATAATCTCCATGAGACCTTACTAGGGTGCTCTGTTGGATTGGTAGTCAATCGTAAAATTTAGTGGCCCAGCACCTAATTTCATCCTCCACATAATGGATGGATGAGGCTGCGTGAGGTATCTCACGGGAAAACTACAAACGACAGAATAGATAGCTTGAAGGCATGTACTCTGCACTCGTTGAAGTAGCAGCAGATTGAAGCCTGCAGCCATGCTCCAAACTTAACACGCATAGAGCATTTGAGGTATCACTAAAACCTGAAAAAGGCGCAACTTTAGGGGTATCGGCATACCGAAATGCATCTCCAGGTATAACGAAGCCGAGGCTCCATACGCCCGATGAGACAAGCCCCAAATATGCTTCCGGAAAGTTAGACCCTTATCCAGCGTCACTCCCAAGTACTTGATGGAGTTTGCCCACCCTATCCTTCACCCAGGGTATGTAAATGTGGGGAGGTTGGCGAGAAAGCGGCGCTTAGTAAATAAGATCGCCTGGCTTTTCTCCGTATTTATGGACAACCACCAGAGCGTGCACTATTCTTGGATGAGGTGGAGGTGTCTTTGTATAGGGTTGAAGGCCCTGCGTGGATTCATTTTCAATAAATTGTTAGAATATGAATCTGGTTTTTTTATTACCATACCTATATACTTGCAGTTCAGTAAATGTCATGCCTACGCTCAGGTAGAAGCTTTTTAATATGGGCAATTAGTTGTCCAGATATTAGTTCCAAATTATTGACAAAAAGGCTCTCTGTATTAGGTAATTATTATTAGAAAATTTGCCACCCACAAAAGAACTACAAAGCTCAAGTTATATGCAGCCATCTAGTATTTAAGAATGGTATTACGTTAAGAAGGTATTTTGGTCACAACCTTCCCTATTTCTTGGTCATTTGCAGTACGGGGAAGATTTCAGTTTCAAATTTTGTGTGAATATTTTGATTGAGAATAGAAAGAAATAAAATAAGATAATTGAAATAAAACTAGATGAAAAATAGTGTTTTAATAAAATTGCTTTGGATTTCAAGATTGTGTAGACAACTAGAATTGTGATCATTCTCTCTGTATGAGTTACAAAATGTTTATAGACAAACATTTGTAATAGCTCCCATAGTTTTTGTTTCTCTCAGTTTGTGTTAAGATCTTCAAATTGTTTAGAATAGCCTGAAATATTATTTGGTTATTTTAAACCCTTCCTGAATCTCTTAAGCTAAAAATTCCTTAACTTACACTTGGATAGCATAACATTTCAGGCATACAGTTGCTTAACCAGGCTTAATTTAATTTTTAGGTAAGAAAGAAAATCTCAGAAATGATACCAGAAACTGATAATATGGTATGGGACCATGAAAACAATGACATGTTTAAGCAAGCCCATGACGAGCAACTTCTTCTATGGTTACACAGGTTTGTATAGCAACTTTACTAATTCATAAGTAATACATCAGGAGTCATTACTAATTGTAAAATTAAAATCATTAATGACAATTGAAAATGTTTGAAAACACTAAATGCATGGTAATAATAATAGCTGTAAATTAAACTGCAATGAGCATGTTAATCACATCAGTGAAAAGATATGTGTTATATTTACAAGATTTCACTAAATCCTTATTTTTTTTACTATTTCACTTTGAGATAAATATTTGAATAAATAGTTACATTACACATTTCCTTAAAGTTACAAAGGAAATAACAATAGTCAGATGTTTAAGAATTGGGTACTACATGCTGGCTTTAAAATTCCATTCTGTTGCATGCAATTGTAAGAAACAATTGAATATCGAAAGAATTTTAAAATATAGATGGAAGTATTGAAGAATTTGAACCTTCAATAATTTGCATGTAATTGTAGTTTATTTGTACTTAAACATACAATATTTTCTTACAATTTCAATCCTAATTTTGCATTTCTATTCTAAGTACGAACTTGTCAGCTGCTTATATTTACGGGCTAATAATGGTATTGGCTCCCTGGCTGTTTACCTCTATTCTAGCCCTTATGCGACCTTGAATTAATATTCTGTTGTTTCCTCCATTTCTCTACTTTTAACTTACCCTTCTCACTCATTTCTCTTTGATTTTGTCTGCATACTTTTCCACCTCCCTTATTCGTTTCTCTCCTTTCAACATAAGCATTTTTATGGTTACTACGTAAGCCCCTTTATTATCCCAGTTCTTATCACATATTAATTTCCTTCAGTGTTCTATTTCTTTATATTGCACTACATAACGTTCTATGCTTATTCTGTTTCCACATAAAATGCACTCTCAATATGGCTCCTGTCAACCAAGCTAAACCCTCCTTCTCATATCTATACACCAACACAGTCTCTCGTGGCTTCACCACACAATCTTTCGTGATGTAGCGAGAACACCATGGAACCATCTGTCTCTTTCTCCCTCTGTTGCTCTCTCTCTCTCAGCAAATGATTAGCGCTCACCACTTTGTGGGCGTGGCTTGGACACTATCTCTTTCACTCCCCACTTCTTTCTCTCTGTCTGTCTCTCTCTGTCTCTCTCTGTCTCTCTCTCTCTCTCTCTCTCTCTCTCTCTCTCTCTCTCTCTCTCTCTCTCTCTCTCTCTCTCTCTCTTGCAGCAACCAAACAATGCCTCGTGACAATATTAAAAACTTTTTGAAATCTGCAAAAAGAATATATATTCTCCCTCTTTTCTTGTGTACTTATCTAATATTTTTCTGATAATTAGTACATCATGTATTGTTCTTCTCTCTTTCCTGAATCTTGATTGGAATTCTGATATCTTTTTCTCTGTCTCTGCCCATCTTTGCAATCCTTCTGCCATTATTCCTGTATAAATTTTCCCTAGTATTGCTAGTAAACTGCTCCCCCTATAATTTTCTGGTTTGCTAATTTCACCTTTGCCTTTGGAAATTGATGATTTAATACTCACTTTCCTAAAAATTTCGTCATAACGTTTACACCTTCATTTGTTTGCCATATTCTTTCTATAACTCTCCTGGTAGTTGATCAAAGCCCCCAGCCTTGTCCCTTTTAACCTCTTTAATTGTAAACTCACTTAGTCTACAGTGATTTCCCCATGTAATCTACTATCTTGCGCCACCTCCCCGTCCCAAATCCATTTTGTAAAACTGACTATGGGTTGCTTGCCAATCAACTTTGTAAAGGGGTGCTATCATACCATCAATGTTCCTTCTTCTGTTAATATCCTTAATTGCTTCCCATACTCTTTTTTAATCTTTTTCCATCACTGCCTCTTTCATTGTTTTTACTATTTGCTACTAACCATTCTTTTCTTTTCCACTCTATTAGTTTTTTAAACCCCACCTACATAATATAAATTGTTTCTTGTCTTCATCTTTTTCTGTAATTTGCCATTTTTCTATTAATTTCCCTCTTCTTGTTTTGCATTCCTTTAGAATTATCAATTATCAGTATATATACACATACATATTATCCCAGGATAAACAAATATTCAGTAAATCCTTTCATGGAAGTGTTGAAAACAGTGTTGTTGTACAAATTAAATTAATGGGGAGTCGATTAATAACACAAAACAACACTCACTTTTAAATTTTCCCGGAACCGGTTGAACAAACAATTGAACAAACTGATTAGGTTAGAGTACTAATTTTCGTTGAGTTTGCTTTAATATATCTTACTCCTACCACAACTCACACTGCTCTCTACAGAATCCACATGGAGAATGCAATTTTTGTTGTATAATTATTTTTGTACATTAACCTGTTTTCAAAACATTAATTATTAAATCTTTTAGCTTTCCCAAATAGAATTGTCGTACCGGATCTGTAAAACATCTTACTGGATTCATCTTTTTCTCTGCAAGGGTTCATTAGTAACAAAAATATGTTT
>CM060947.1:88144303-88150647 GCA_030765055.1 Mantis religiosa | reverse complement strand
TTACCAGTTATGTTAAAGTCATCCAAAATAAAGAGAACTTCACAAGGGAACTATCACTATTCACTTGAGAGATTGACAGCATCATCTCTGCTCCATGTGGGGCCTGTGTCCCAAAGATCAGGTGCAGAGTATAGCAGGAAGTACCTGAAAATGAATTCAGAATACTTAGGAACATATAGGTATAATAACACAACATTGTATGAGAGATTGTCCCTGCGCGCTGCGGTCTACACATGGCATACGTTTGGATTCAGGAAGTCTCAAAGGATCTGTTTTTATGAAATGTTGATATCATATTTATCAGTGAAATATAAGAATAGAGAAAATGAAGATAGTCCTTTAACCTAATTTACAGTAAAGTAATTCATTAATCTCATACTTGGAGATATAAAATTTCTTAGGAAATATAAATCCTACCTTTAGTTGCTTAAATAATTTGCTGCTACTAACACAGTGAGAATTTCTCATCCTTATTAGCACCTCAGGCAACTTCTTTAGCCAGTTTAGCAGAGATTTTTGAACCAAACAGTTTATATGGAAGAAAATAAATGGTGTAAAAAATGATAATATACAAAATGTTTTTAATAAATAATGGTATTGCAATGCTAAACAAGCCTAAGTATAGAATTAACCATATTTCCTCTGTAAGCATATTTTAATGCACTTAAGATGTATATCTTTGGATGTCTTGGTGCATGGGTGAATGGCTGACTTATTAAGTTATTAATTAAGAAAGAGGAGTAAATGAATGGAATTTTATTATTAGACGTCCTGAGGATTGGACACTTTCTTGGAGTGGTAGTGGAACAATCTATGGATGGGGACACAACCATCGTGGGCAATTGGGAGGTGTGGAAGGTGCTAAAGTGAAGCTACCTACACCCTGTGAAGCCCTCTCTGCTTTGCGCCCAGTCCAGTTGCTAGGAGGGGAGCAGACACTAATGGCTGTAACTGCTGATGGAAAAGTCTATGCAACTGGTAAGTAATAATGCAAAATAAATTCATAAATTCAACATGGCAAATATATTAAGTAGATATATATGGTAGATAGAGTCAACATGAAAAGTACTTACGATAGTAAGTCGCCACAAACAGTGTATCTCGGATGCAAGGGCCCCTAGTGGTCTCCTGGGGAAATATATGAGTCAAATGGAGAGTTAAATGTCAGAATGGCAAGTTGGCCATGGTAGCTCAAAGGGTAAGAACGACTGGACGGAAGCCGGGAGATCGGTGGTTCAAATCCTGGCCATGGCATTGAATTTTTCATGTTGACTCTATCAAAAACCTTAGCCTATATACGGCTAGTGTGGAAAAATGATTAATTTCCATCAATTAACTAAGATATATATGGTCTTAACAGGTAATATGTATTAATATTGAGTGACTAGCTTTGTTAACACTTAAGTCATTATAACTTCTTGACCAATATTTCTCACACATTTTTGCAAATGTTGCTCTACACTTTTAATCTTTTTGATAACTGCAAGTATGCTGTTATCTCTTTTTTCTAACCGTGTTATTGTTTCTGCCAAAATTGAAAAGTTTGCAATGATAAATGCCAAACTTCCCTTGACCTTAGTAAGGTCAATAAACTTTATGTCAAATGAACATATTCTTAGAGTGGTATATTTTGCATACATTCATAGTCTATTAACATATGGGATAATCTTCTGGGGAAATTAAAAAAATAGCATTAAGGTTTTTAGGATGCAAAGGAAAGCAATGCGGATTATGGCTAATGTCACAAACAAAACTAGTTGCAAACCATACTTTAGAAAATTTAAAATTTTGTCTTTGCCATGTATGTATGTATATGAAACACTTAACTACATGAAAGAAACCCTAAATTCATTCAAAACAAATGCAGAAGTTCTTACACATGATACTAGAGCAAAAAATAATCTATTTATCAATTCGCATAGAACCGATATTGTATGAAAGTAGCTTCACATATGCTGGTCTACATTTATTCAATAAACTACCACAAAGTATAAAGAATATTGAGTCCAAACCAAAATTCAAAAAGGCTCTATTTAATTTCTTAATGGAGAGAAACTTTTATAGTGTAGAGGATTTCCTAAATTATGAAATAGAGTAAACTCCACATTTGTGAACAATTACTTTTATATAGCATTTCTCTATGGTCTTTATATATTTTGTTTTTATTTCCTTTTCTACTTTAGACTTTTGTTGAATCCTGTATCTTTTACAGTTTTTAGTCTTATGTAACTTTTTATATTTACCTTTGTATCTTAAACTGACGGGTCCTATAACATATTTATTATGTTCCAAAGGATGAAATAAATACAGTGCAATTTTAGGATTATCCAGTAAGTCTTGAGCAATAGCTGTAGTTGGAGTATTTTCTCTATTCAAAACGGTCAACCACTGAGTTTACTACATCAGAAGGTTTGCAATAATAAGCACATGCACTGATCCTTGTTCCCCAACCTGTTACTGTTGGTTTAGGAGGCAGTGTTAGGTTAGGTGAAATTTCATGAAAATGTTGTATTCTTGAAGGTGCTTACAGAAACATCTTTCTTACATTTGTTATCAGTTTAACAAATTTTTCATGCACTAGTTCACAGACTCTATGAAGGGCATGCGCTATGCATGTTACGTGACCCACTTATGTGTAAAATGATTTAATTGTGGTTCCCTATTCCATCATATATTTGGCTGACACTGTTTCGAAAAGTAAAACAGTTTTACATTCTATGCCCTGTAGCCTGAAATGGTACTCTCTTCCTCAAGTTGATTAATTAACTGTTAAGGAACATATAGAAGATTAATTGAATGTTAAAGGAACATATACATGTATTGAAACAAATATCTTGTGTGCAGTGTCAAGTTTGTTACGAGCTCTGAATCGATGGAACTTTTCTCCCCTAGGAAAGCTGACCGCAACCATAAATTTGAAGGGTCGCACCTGGTGTTTGCTTTCAAACATAGTTTTGACAGGAAGGGGACATTTTGGGTGGTCTAGGATGAGATTCTCATAACTGGGACTCCATATGTGTTCTACCGACCAACTAATTAAAAATAAGGAACTGAAGGGGGAAGCGAAGTGTGATATGACCTATCTGGGAACAAACACATATCTAAAGTTCAGTCGCTAGCTGGGGGTCGAGCTAGCTCGTCGTGCAAATGCACGCGGAAAGAAATCGCGTTCAATTAAAGGTAGTTAGTAGCTGGGTGCTAATCCGATGAGTTATGTTATAGACACGGGAGTGCAACCACGCCAGCACGAAGCCTACCATTCAGAGTTCGCCTAATTAACATGTATTTCGAGAGTAATTGAAATACAACCGATCATCATAAGAGAATTAACCTGTGTTTCTTTCCAAGTACCCTAATTGATCCACCCAAATGCCCTGTATCAAGAGATCCTATATTCATGAATATAAGGATAACTCCAAGAGCAGCCGAGGACATCGATATTTTTCAAATTTTATTGGCAATGCTGACAACCCTAGGAGTCAAGCCCCTGCCAAATAATTGAGCTGAACTGTGTGGCAATACTCACTCAACACCCCGACATGCCACAAATAATGGTGCCCAACTGATGGACTACGAGAAGCTGATCAAAGGGACAAGGAGAACCAGGTCACCGAGATTAGGAGGAGGACAACGATCATTGCAGTTTGACGACCGACAGCGAGACTTCATCATCAATAAAGTTTAGTGTGTGTGTGTGTGTGTGTGTGTGTGTGTGTGTGTGTGTGTGTGTGTGTGTGTGTGTGTGTGTAGTGCATAAAATTTAAAAGAGAGAGAAGGGCAGAAGACTCTTTTATCTGTCGTTGAAGAGTGGATTTGCAAGTGCAAGTGGATTTGCAAGTGCAAGTGGGTTAAAAGGCTGTGCATCGAGGGGTCCGCTTCAAAGAAGTAAGCAGAACAATCGAAAAACAATTCCCAATCAAGTAAAATTAATAGAGATTCATATGCTGCATGTTTTAGAAAATAAGAGAAGCAGAAACTAGATGTTATTAAGGAGTGGTAGGAGATTGAGAAAGTGTCTTTTAAGTAGAAACAGGCAGACTTTAGCTGACGTAATGGAGACGGAAAACTTCACAGCTGACCGGGAGACCACCGAAGTATTTCACCAGAGTGACAGGTCAATTCAGGTAGTTAACGCCCATCCCTCTGTTACAGTAGGAATGACCCTACATGCTCCTATAATGACAAACCCTCCTGCCTTTTCCTCGGTGGACTTATCTGCTATTCTGGCTGCAATTAAAACTGAAATGGACAATATAAAAACTGACATTAATAATAAATTTGAGTCACAAAAAGCAGACATTAGTAGTAAATTTGAAGCCCAAGAAAGAAAAATAGATGAAAAGTTAGATATAAAAATTGAGTTGTTAAAGTCAGATATAAAGGGTGAAATGGTAGACTTAGAAAATAGATTGAAGGGAGAGCTGGAGAGAAAGATTTCTGGTTTGGCCTCCGAAATAGATGAAAGTATGAGGGAAATTAAAAATAGTGTGCTAAGACTAGAAAATAACAGCAGTGACATGTGCGACAGAATCAGGGAGAATCAAGAGAAAATAACAAAACTCTCCGAAGTATGTGACAGCAGAGAGAGAGAGAGAGAGAAATGCAGGTGAAATTTCAGGAAGAGCAACGTCGAGTTGACAATCAGATTAGGGAATTTGAGAGTAGAAATACATTAGAATTGAGAGAAATTCGAAGACTAATGACAGATGATAAAGTAGAGAAGTCAAAAGAAAAAACGCAACTCAAGACTACTCTTACTGATATTGTTAAAATGGGGGATGTACATGAAAGCTTTATTAACGAGCTTAGGGATGGCTTAAAAAGATTAAAACTAGATTCTAATGCTAATTCGCATAGGTTAAGTGGTGATGTGTTAAATACGCATGTGTTAGAGTCCTCTCCAGGACGCAATAGCTATGTTGTAGATCAGGTAAATGTCTCTGATAGTAGTGCCGCCTCTAACTTTAACAACAATGTATCACCTATGTTTACACCCATTCAATTGCAAATTCTAAATGAGGTCAGTCCGCCAAATTTTGACGCAGAGAAAATGAATCCGAAAAGATATTTGCTTGATTTGGATGAATATTTTAAAGTAAAAGGAATTCCGGATGAACTAAAAATGTTTGTCGTGAGGTCTACATTAAAGGGGAAAGCTAAAACTTGGTTGCGAGTTGCCCTGCCAGACAGCAACAATTATGCACATTTTTGCAAATTATGTCAAAATTTTGGAATAGCCAATCGCAAAGTGTTATTCGTTTGAATTTAGCAACACAAAAATATGATCCGCGATCGCAAGTGACGATGTCAGATTATCTCCTGATCCATGCACAAAACTGTAGATTGATAGATCCACCCGTAGAAGAGGATGATTTTGTTCAGTTAATCTTGAATCATTTTCCGGAGCGGATTCGACATTACCTCACAATAGCTAAACCTAGGAGCTTGCATGAACTACTTGATCTGATCACTTCTTTCGAGTCGCAAGGACCTCTGAATAACAAATATTCTTCAAATTTTCAATCAAGGAATGAGGCTAGGGGTAACCAAGGCAATAGATGTGCATACCACCATCACAATCGGCCAAATATGTCTCAACAACGTCACTCCGCAGAATCCCATAGAGATATGGAAAATCGACAGCAATTCTACAGAGAACCGCGAATAAATCATCTAAGATTCTATCAGCAACAAAATCGCCAACGTTTCCAGCGACAAAGGCCTTATCATAGAAGATCAAACAATGGAGGGCGAAGTCCTTCAAGCAACGAAGGAACTGAGAGATATGACCGAAGTTATGGTCCGCCTACTGGTAGTGTAAGTCTGCAAGAGCAGAGAGACAATATCGTACAGGCATTACAACGACAAAATTCGCAGTCGCAGCTGCAAATGTACGGTGAAAGTAATCAAAATTATGCAACAGGAAATGTGCAGAATAATGCGCATAGGTTAGCAGAAAACTGACGGTAATTCGCGTAAAGTTAGAGAAATACGCGAAAGTTAGAGAAATACCTCTATTAGATAAGGTTATTCAAGCAATGTATGATTAGATTTAAGACTAGATATAATGATGTTAAACTAAGTTTAAGTTTAAAAAAAAAGTTTGTTGTCATTCATGTTTACAGACATTAGTGTGCATTTTCGGGTGTATGAAATTACTTGATGTGTTGTGAAAGCTGAAAGAGAAACTGATTTCCCGGAATTGCAAGAAACTGTGCAGGTAATAGATGGCCTGAACGAACAATGCCACTTGAGTGTGAAGGTTCTTAAAAAAATGAAAACAACCATTATTGTCAAATTATGTATGTATATATGTATGTATTTTAGTATGTGAGAGTATGGTT